>PVKN010037892.1:0-11055 GCA_004027915.1 Capromys pilorides
CTAGCTTGAGGCCAGCCTGGGCTACAAAGTGAATTCAAGGCCAGCTTGAAGCACACTGTAAAAAGAATGACGATCCATCCACCTGTCCTCCACCAGACACGTCTGCCATCCAACCATTCACATCTAATCTGTCTCGCACAGCCTGGGCCCTGTGCTGCTCGTGCGCCCCGAGCGAATCTCAGTCCCTGCTCTGCTGGCTGAGGAGGGTGGACACACACATACTAACTAGGTAATCACTGTCATTAGCTGGTTTCCATTCTGAGCATCCACCCAGCCCAGGCCTGTGGCTACACTTCCCTGGGAGAAGGGACATCTGAGGAGGTAACATGGTGAGCACAGGGCATTCTGGGAGACAGATGCAGAGGCCAAGGCTCCAGCCTGAACTTGGTGGGAGAGTCAGAGCTGCGGAGCTGGCGCCGGTGTGGCCCGGGAGGGTGAGGAGCCCAGGGGCCGCGGGCACAGGGCAGGCACGCTCACCATATGTCGTCTTCTCCACCAGCCGCCCGAACTCCTGGAAGTCATCTGTGGCTTTGCCAAGCAGGCCACGCACGGTGTAAGCCTGCGAGGACGAGAAGAGGAGCTGGTCAGTGCGTCTGCTCCAAGGCCTGGCACGAAGGAGGTCACAGGTAGAGTGGGTGGGGAGGACACGCATGCTCCCTGGGGAGCCCCCAGCCCCTGGGGAAGGTGCCAGCTCTGCTAGGGGCCTCAGGAGCTCTCTCTGTGCCCTAGTTCTCTTCTGGAACCTGGAGACAGGGACAGGGACAGGGTCAATCTCAGTGCTGCAGCATGGGTCCACTTGCGAAGGTGGTGCCAGTCGCCCTGCAGGCACCCCGCCTCCAGCTGAGGGTGCCCCATTGCCCATGTCAAACCCTCTGCCTCTAGGCTCTAGGAACTCCCCTTCCTGTAACTCTGTATACCTGGCTGTGTGTTCCACAAGCAAGAGGACAAGGACATTTACTGAGTGTGCACCATGGCCAGGGGACTGGGCTAGGCACACCACATGAAGTCACTCATCTCATCTCCGGGGCGGCCCTACCGGGGGAAGATACCATCTGCACTCTCATTTCAGAGAAAAGGAAACAGCAACACAGGTGCTGAGTGACACACCCAGATCCTGGTTTGTGCTTGCGTGGGAAGCGCCTTCCAGGACACCTGGCAGTGGGCAGCAGCTCGAGGGCTGTTTTTGGTGGGTGCTGGGGATGGAACCCAGGGCACGCGTTATCACTGGGCAATGCGCCAGCCCTCATGCTAGGTTTCAAACCCAAAGGCTTGTGACCTTCGCACTACAGACACGGTCCCTCTACATACGTATCCAGGTGCTAGATCCCTGGCCCCAACTCCAAGAGAAGCTCCTCGAGGGCTGGACAGTGACGTGCGCTTCTCATCTTTGGGAGACAACAGGGTCCTGTCATCAGGCCCTGGTACGGTACTGACTGGTGTCAAACCCCAGCTGTCAAAGCCTAAAGACTCCGTGAACTGGGCAGTTAAGTCCCTCTCTGAAGCTCAGCTCTCTCATCTGTAAAGCGAGATGGTCAGCGCCACAAGTGCCGCGCCTGCCCTAAGGAACGCGCGTGCGCTGGTGGCACAGGAGCTGGCGTGTACACCGCCAGGGGTTGCCGTCATTACCACAGTGCCCCTTGGCAGTGACTATAAGACCAGCTTGCTATTGGCCAAGTTCCTTATGGAAACCTCAGACCCTGGCTGTCAAGCCCTGGTAAGGGCCAAGGGGTGGCGGCCGTAACAGGCCTCCTACCTTGGTGAGGTGAGTGTCGTACAGGTCGGTGAGAAGTCTGCATCCATGTCCCACGGCGAGCACTGAAAAGCAGCCACCTCGTAAGGAACCCTCTTTCAAGCCACTCCTACCCAACCGCCCCGGAACACACCTTGGGCAGGGGCGTGGGTGGGGAGCCGGTTCCCTGCCTGAATGTACATAATCTGCCTCACAATGGACAAGGGCCTGGGGTCCTCGGTAAGCTTCCCTGGGGTTTCTGATGCCGGATGTACTCAGAAGGAAAGGGATGCCAAGCACCACAGTGCTGCAGTCACAGCTGCTTTTTTTTTTTTTTTTTTTGAAACAGGCTTTCGCTATGCAGTTCAGGCTGGCCCTGAGCTGACTTAGTAGCCCAGGCTGACCTTGAACTTGCTTCAACCTTCCTGCCTCGGCCTCCCCAGTGCTGGGATTATAAGCATGCACTAAAACCCAATGGCTCTACGCATCATTTACCTGTCAGCAAGTTGGGCACCTACATCGCCTGACACTCACGGATATCAACAGAAGGAAGGAGGCGGTGAACAGGCTGAGGTCAGCACAGAGGCAGAGCTCAGCAAACAGGGGCCACTGTGGCCACTTCCTGCCTCTCTCCCAGTCTGTGTCCCTTGGGATGAAGGAGAGAAGGATGCTCTCCATTCACTCGTGAAGAACAGTGAGGGGACATGAGGTCACATGTGCCAGCTCACAGTTCTAGAAGCAAGACAAAGGGACCACCACTGTCAAGGGTGGAGACGTGGCTCCTCCTGACCCTCGGGCACAAACAGCTCATGACTCAGGGACCTGCATCTCCAGCTTGAACAATATGCAGGCTCTGGGGCTGGGGAGATAGCTCCGTAGCACAAGCGCCTGCCTGGCAAGTGCAAGGTTCTGAGTTCAAACCCCAGTCCTGCCAAAAAAAAAGCAGACTCTGACCAGAAAGGCGAGTCGCCCACCCAGCTGCACCACAAAGGGGTGATGGTGCTCCCCCTGGAGAACAGACATTCACCCACATGACACGAACCCAGGCCAAGCTCCTGCAACCTTGCTTCCTTCAGCCACAGAGCCGCAGAGTATCCACCTCATAAGGCTGCATTCGCCCTAAGCCTGGAACTCAGGAGGCTGAGGCAGGAGAACTGGCAGGAGTCCAGGCCACCTGGGCTACAAAGCGAGTTCAAGGCCCGCCTGGACAAAAAGCAAGACCCTGTCTCAAAACAAAGACCTTGAACCACATGTCATATGCAGGACTTGATAAAAATGGGCTGCTGTTGGCTAGGGAGACAGCTAGGTGGAATAAGTGCTTGCCTGGCAAGCACAAGGTCCTGAGTTCAATCCCTGGCACCTCAAAAATAAATAAATAAAAGCTACATTAAAAAAAAAAAGAAAAAAAAAGTGGGCTGCTGTGATCACTGTCCTGTGATTCCTCCCTCACTCCCAATGGTAAGAGACACGGGGTAGTAGTGAGGAAATGTGGGCAGTGGCAGGAGGCCACTGGCAGCTTCCCCATCTTTCCCAAGGTTACATCGCTTCACCCCAAGGCGGCCCGCATCACCTACCGAGCACACCTGAAGCCTGGACATCCAGCCGGTGTCCCACGCCAATCTTCAAGCTGGTGAATGCTGGCCCTCGTACTAGAAAGAAACAGCAAGTCCATTCCTCAAGAGATCCCAGTGCCAAGATGGCCTCGGGCTGCGTGACTACGTCATTTCTAGAATGAAGGCCCACAGAGCCATCATTTGGATCAGGCTGGAACCTTGGGCTGCCCCACCACAGAATCAGCAGCCCAGAGCTGCCACCTCAGTTCTCGCGGTCCTAGAGGAAGAGCGACACGAGAGGCTTCTCAGTTTCCTTATTACTGTTCTCTCAGTCAGAGACTTCAAGCTGGGCATGGTGGTGTATCCATTATTCCAGCACTCTGAGGCTAAGGTACGAATACTGCCAGGAGTTTGAGACCAGCCTGGGCTGCACACCAATTGTGAATTCAAGGTGAGCCTGAACTACATAATGAGACCCGGGATCAAAAGACGAAAACAAAACAAAAAACAGAATTTAAGGGCCGGCCAGATAGCTCAGCAGATTAAAGCGCCTGCTTAGGCAGATACTGGGACTGGGGTTCAATCCCCTGGCCTACCTTGCCAGCCTCACCCCCAGGGCACGTTGAGAGTGCGACTGAGACTGGGCATGGAGGCACAATCCTGTAATCCCAGCACTTGAGAGCCTGAAAAACAGGAGGATCACTACGATTCGATCTGTGTAGTGAGATCCTGTAGACCCTGTACTAAATACAGTAAATAAACAAACAAATAGAATTTTAAGAAGAAAAAAAAAAGAATTCTACCTCATGGTTTCAATTCCTACCTGGAGTCCTACAACAGTTAAAAAAAAAAAAAAAAAGTCAACAGTCCACAGAGGAAATCTCAAGCCATTGTTGGCTTTTTTTTTTTTTTTTTAAATCTTTTATTTATTTATTTGGTACAGAGACACCAGGCCCAGTTTTGGTGGCCAGCACAGTGCACTCAGTTTCCAGGTTCCAGGGCTGGCATGGCACATGGTACTGAGGATCAAACTCAGCTCCTTGCATTTGCCAGGCAAGCACTCAGACTGCTGAGCTATCTCCCCAGCCCTGTTTCTCTTTTTTAAAAGACAGAGCATTATACTGCTGATGTAGGCCTGGAACTCCTAAGCTCCAGCCTTTCAAGTAGCTGAGACCCCAGGTACACAACCAGCTGTCTGTAACTGATTTCCACTACAATCATAAATGAAGTTTTATTAGCCGGATGTGATGGCACACACCTGTAATGCCAGCACTTGGGAGGCTGAGGCAGGAGGGTCCATATGAGCTCAAGACCAGTCTGGGCTACAAAAGTGAGCTCAAGGCCAGCTTGAACTGTATAACGAGACCCTGTCTCAAAAAAGACTAAATAAATAAATAAATACATAAAGTTTTATTGAAACACAGCCAGGCTCATTCTTTTCCCTACTGCTTGTAGCTATTTTACACTACAGTGGCAGAGGTAAGTGGCTCCAGCAGAAATCATCTGGCCTGCAAGGCTTAAAAGACTCAGAATCTGGCCTGATGTGGTGGCACATACCCAGAATGTCAGCACTAGGAGGCTGAGCTAAGAGGATCACCAGGAGTTCTGAGGCCAGCCTGAGACACAGAATGAGTTCAAAGGCAGCCTGGAATACATAGACAGACTTTGCCTCAAAAAAGCCAAATATAAATACGTAAACACACACATATATCTACAAATGGACATAAGATATATATATATATGTATGTATGTATATATATATATATATATATATATACATATATATATATATCAACGTGTACTTATATGTATGTGTTTATATATTCATTGTGAACCAACATCCTGCCAGGAAAGTTTGCCAGTCTCTGGCCTAGCACTTCATCAGCTTCCCTGTGGCCCGTCTAGGGGCGCAGGCAGGAGTCTGAGCACAGGCACACTGCCTCTGGCCAATGATTTCCTGGGACGTGACACCCAGAACCTTGCTTGCACTGCCATACCTAGAGGGTGGCTGGTGAGAGAGGGCACGCTGGTGGCTGTGAGGGTCAGTTCCTTCTCTTGGCTGCCTTCCACCGGGCACAGCAAAAAGCGAATCCGTTGTTTTGGAGGAGGAGGCTTGAAGTCATTGAGGCCTGAATACACAAGTAAAAAGTATCTTGCAGTTAATAAAGACCTAGTGGGGGGGCCGGCGAGATGGTTCAGCGGTCTAAAGCGCCTGCTTAGGAAAGCTCAGGGAACTGCAGGGACTGCGGTTCGATCCCCGGCACCACATGCTGCGCCAGGCCCCCCCCCCCCTCTACCAGGGCAGGCTGAGCCAGCCACAAAATAAAAAAAAAATAAAGAAACAAACAAACACAACAAGCAAACAAATAAATAAATAAAATTTAAATAAAAAAAAAAAAAAGACCTAGTGCGGGGAGGCGGTGAGATAGCTCAGCGGCACAACACCTGCCTGGAAGTGCGAGGTCGTGCGTTTAATTCCCTACACAAAAATAGACAGCGAGATACAGACACTTGGGCTCGGCTCCTGCCTCTCAAAGTGAGATAAGGACAATACTGAATCAGTTTCTCATCTGTAAGTAGGGAAGAAATAACATGTGAAAAGGAAAACAGAACAGACGGTTAAGAAAGCAATCAAGCCGGGCATGGTAGCACACGCTTATAATCCCAGCACCAGAGGCTGAGGCAGGAAGATCGATGTGAGTTCGAGACCTGGTGAGCTCAAGGCCAGCTTCAACTGCATAGCGAGACCCTGTCTCAAAAAGCCAAAAAAAAAAAAGAAAAAGCAGCCCAAGCGAACAGGTCACATGACTACTTTGCTGGAAGGAGGGCTTCTCAGGACACGTGGACTGGACCGTGGCAGTGGTGGAAGGCACTCACCCTTCAGGAGCTGCATCTCTACTGTATCCCGCAGGTGCAGCCACTTGAGCCCCGGGGGCTTATACACCGCGAACAGCCCGTGCAGCCGCGCCAGGCCAGCGGACCCCATTCTCTCAATCCACCACCCGGAACAAATAAATGGAGATGTGAACGGAAGTGCCGCCCGGTCCGGCTCCAAATGGGCTCCTTACAATAGAAACCACAAGCTTCCGCAGCCGGAAAAGGTTCTCACCTTCTTGTCCTCGGGGGAAACGTGACGCAGGAAAGGAAATAGGGTCCGGGGTTGAGCCGCGCAGCTAGCGGGGTTTACGGCTCCTCTGGAGATCCTGTTTGGGGTTTAGGGAAATGGAGACCATTTTATGTCGGTGGAAATAGGCGGCAGACTGGTCATGTGAGTTTCCTCCTCATATTTAGCCATAGTCCCCTTTCTTGCCCAGACTACATTTTCCCGTCACAGGCAGCGGCGCAGCAGTCGGGATCGACTCTTCTTGACCTCTCTGGTGATCCTTACCCTAGGAAGTAGCGAACGTCACTTTGCCCCGCCCACGTCCCCCGGCAGAGGTCCGCTGCCATGGCGACGCTGCGGCTCCGGTTCCTGCGTCCCTTCTGGCGACTCCCGGGTGGTTCCTCGCCTGCTGCGGGCAAGTGGCACCGCGTCCAGTGCTAGGCGGGAAGAACACGCGGGCGCTGGGCTCCTCTGATCTCTTTCTTCTTGCCTCGCAGATGTATCCTTCCAGGCCGGGATCCATGGCACCAGCTTGTTGTACCCGGACCATATTCCCACCTCCCCGCTACAGAAGGCGCTGCTAGCCGCCGGCTCGGCCGGAATGTCGCTGTACGACCCTTATCGCCACGGTGAGGCTTGCGAGCTCGGCCCTGCCGCTCCGGCAGCGAGGAATCCGGATGCCTTATCCTTGGAACCTTGGGCGGGCCATGACCTCTTCAAAGCATCCGTTTTCTATCGGTTGCCACGAGGGGATGCCCAAAGCTGACCGTATCTCCTTATGATCCAAGAACGTTTATAAAAACCACCTGCCTGGCCCCCACCTCAACTCACTGAACCTGAATCTGTCGGACAGGGAAAAGTGGCGTGGACTCTGAACGGCTGCTTGTGTAAATTCTTCGCGGGAGAGTCTGTCATCCAGCCATATGAAGAACCTCTGGGTGGAGTAGATAGATAATTATACTCCTGAGGACTGAACCAAGGGCATTGTGCTTGGAAAGAAGTGCTCGCCACGGAGCTATATTTCCAGCCCTCTTTTTGTTCTGACATCAAGTCTTGCTGATTTGTAGTCCCACTTAACCTCAGCCTCCCAGGGTCCTGGGGTGACAGTCGTATGCCACCAGATCCAGCTTCTGAATGGCTTTATGAAATCATTTCAGTTTTGGTTGTGAACAGCTCTGAGTTGTTTTGTTTTGATTTTTTGAGAACAGTTCTGCAGATCTCCTTACACTGTCAAGCTGGAAGTTATCTTAAGGTTTCTTTAGATATGTAAAACTAGCATTGACTTGTACCCTTCAGAGTACTTACTAAACAGTTTTTTAAACTTTTATTTATTCGGTACAGAGGTATTTATTTGCCAGGCAAGTGCTTATTCTGCTGAGCTATCTCCCCAGCCCCTACTGTGCTAAGGGCTTTTTTTTTTTTTTTTTTTAAGTTTATTTTATTTTCTTCAACCACATTACGTATTTGTGTTTTGGCCGGCTCAGCCTTCCCTGGGGGATGGGGCGGCGGCACAGCACTTGGGGCCTGGGATCAAGCCGCGGTCCCTGTGCGGTGGCCTAAACTTCCCAACGCGCACGCTTTAGACCGCTAAGCCATCTCACCAGCCCTGTGCTAAGGGTTTTAAATGCAAGATTTTCTGGATTTCTCACATTAACCCTGTGAGATGTGATACCTAGACCTAACAAATAAGGCTCAGAAATGTGAAGCAAGGGCCAGGGAGATAGCTCTGTGGTACAAGTGCCTGCCTGGCCAGTGCAAGGTCATGAGTTTGAACCCTGATCCTGCCAGAAAAAAAAAAAAAAATGTGAAGCAACTTGGTGTGGGGGGCATACACTTGTCATCGCACCCCTGTGGAGGCTGAGGCAGGAGGGTCACCATGAGTTCAAGGCCAGCCTGGACTACACAGTGAGACCTTATCTCAAAACAAAAGAAATGTGAAATGGTTTATGCCAGGTCATTTATCTAATGAGCTGCATACAGGCCTTTATGGAAACCCTGTGCTCTGATGCTGAAGTCTGTACCAGTGGAGACAAGACAGTCTGTTGTGCAAACGGGACGTGGAAGCGATTGACGGGGCCTGTCTGAGCCCATCCACAGCGCTCTACACCTTTCCAGCTCCTTGAACTGGAGCCCCTTTCCTGTTTCCTCTTTTTTGTATCTCTGCCTAATAACTCTGCCTGTGCCTCTCAGAGGGCAAGAGACAGGACAGGAAGAAGATGAGATTTCTAAACTATTTAGGCACTGTGCTAACCAAATCCACCCCAGTCTACTGGATTAATAGCACTAATAAATATTAATCGAGTGAGGCTTTGCTCTCTTCCCAGGGATTTTACAAAGTGCATAACATAAGTTGTTCTACCTAAAAGGCAGATGTTACCCACAGTTCATTGTGTACAAACTGAGGCTGAGATCAGGTGACTTCCCAAGACCATGTCCTCCATCTGTGCCCATTTTTGTCATTTCAGACATGGTTGCAGTTCTAGGAGAGACCACAGGATACTACACCCTGAAGGTCCTCAGGGACCAGATGCAGAGGGATCCAGAGGGTGCCCGGATCCTACAGTAGGTCCCATCTCTGCTTAGGGACATTCTCCAGGAATCCTAACCTCTCTTGAGTCATATTGTATTAGTCCTGTTTCTCTAAAGAAACTTTCTGGGTTTTTTCTCAGAATTAAGGATTTTTCTTTCCACAGGCACCCTTTATTTTGGCAAAGATAACCAAAGAAAAACCAATTTGCAAAATAAGCTTAGTGGTTTTTGTTTAATTTTTTGATTGTGCTGTACTGGGGATCAGGTCTAGGAGTGCTCTAGCCCTTTTTTTTTTATGTTTTAGGGAAGGGTCAGGGTCGCAGAACTCCTGACCCCTGAGCCTGCTTGCAGGTGCTTTAATCCGCTGAGCTATTTGGCCAGCTCTCTTGTTATTTTTTGAGACAAGATCTCATTAAATTGCCCAAATTCCGGGTGTGTGGCAAATCCCTATAACTCTAAGCACTGGGTAGGATGAGGCAGGAGGATTGCAACAAATTTGAAGCCAGCCTAGGCTACACAGTGAGAACCTGTCTCCAAAAAAAATAAAGTTGCCCAAGCTGGCCGCCAACTTGCGATCCTCTTGCCTCAGCCTCCTGAGTAGCAAGGATTAAAGACTTGCTCTACCTCATCCTGTTACAGGACTCTTCTTGGTGCCTCCGGTACCCTGTCCATAGAGGCTGGGTACAGCCCACTCCAGGGATGTTATTCACTTACTCGTGTGCACTGTAATGACCTCTGAGGCATACAGAGGTGGGGCTCAGCCCAGTACCAGCCTCAGAACTCTGTGTCTTCATTAAGCTCCCATGACACATGCTAGCTGTACCTCTTCCCGGTGAGACCTTTTGTAAGCAGCGTGAGCACGTTGGAGGCCGGCCTCCTGTGTCTGTGGCTTGTGGCAGTCTTAGTCCTGACACTGCCCCAGCCCAAGGAGATGCCATTAGTACCTGTGCCCAGCCCCCCACCCACCCCAGGCCTGCTCTAGTCGAACCTTTCGAGTCCTTGCTGGCTGCATCCCGATACCCAAGTCCTGCCTTCTGCCTTTCAGAGAGCGTCCCCGGATCTCCCTGGCCACCCTCGACATGGGCAAGCTCCGGAGCCTGCCTGAAGGCTCCCTTGGTCGCGAGTATCTCCGCTTCCTGGAAGTCAATGTGAGTGTCCAACTTGTGTGCATCTGGCAACCTCTAGGACTGAGAATGGCACAGGGGTGACCACTAGGCCAGAGGAGTCCTGCACTCACACCATAGGCAGAAGCGCACCTGGTCTCATGCCACCTTACCTGCCTCTACCCAGGCTCCTCGCCATCCCATCAAAGCCCTCTGTTGAGTGGCTTTGTCATTTTCTGTGGCATGGACCTAAGGGCCCAGAACGTGGCTCAAAAGAATAGCACTGGCCACTGGCTGTTAACCTCAGGCGCATGCCAGGTGCCAGGCTCAGTTGTGCTCTGCCGAATCCTCCCAGCGGCACTGTTGTGTGTGTCCTATTATTATCCTCTTGTAATAAAGAAAGAAACAAGACACTCTGAGCAGTTAAGGAACTTGCTAATTGCCCACAGAGCGGATCACCACACAGTGGTGACTGATGCACTGATGGCAGCCCCACGTAGTGTTTTGTGCTGCCACACTATGTTACCCACCTCCTGGGACACTGTGGCCCTCCTGGGCCAGTGGGTCAGGTGGTCTCTCCAGCCCCAGGCAAAGATGGTGGCAAGGTAGGGTGTGGGAGAGTTGAGGAGTATTAAGGTAACAAAACTTGCTCACCTGGCATCTTCCCTGCGCTATCCACGGTTCCACAAGCTGGGTTTGTGGCAGGTGAGGCCCTGCCCGCACGGAGCTTATATTCTAATTGCAGAGCTGAGGAGCAGTAGTTTTTAAAAGTTATGTAAAATCGGGTGAAGTATTTATTGAGTACAAAGAACGCCCCACGGCCTGTTCTTCACAATGAGTGCACAAGCGCAGCCGACAAAAAGCCTGTTTTGTGGTTCTTAAATCCAAGCCACGTGCACTATGCACAGAGCACATTCCCACGACAGGACGGCTGTGGTGTGGCAGGGTGAAGGCCGCTTCTGATCAGTCAGGAGAAGCCCTCCGAGGAGACCAGGAGACTGAGCGGCAGCCGGTGTTGGGGAGAGCTGCGAAGGCACA
>PVKN010037893.1:0-11163 GCA_004027915.1 Capromys pilorides
TTTTTTTTCAAGAAAAAAAGGCATACATTGAACTGGGTCTTCTTTCTAAATGTAAGCAAATGCTTGTTTTGAAAGAGCAGAACAAGAAAGGAAGTGACCTGTTTGGCTCTTCCCTAGCATACTGGGAGGTATAGAGGAGGCAAAGTTTAGATTCTCTGCTCTTCACATAGAGCTGATGCACATTAGATGTTTGGGGAGTGAATGAGGAAATACTCTCTCATATCCCTGTGCATTTGTCCCAGAACTGTGAAAAGAGAAGCAGAGTGACCTCTTTGGTACCAGATCTGCCATGTCTCTGGATTAGTGTTCTGGAGTCCTTTAGATAAGACCTTCCTATCACCCATATCAGAAGTATAAGGGCATGACAGGAGCTTTAGCAGTTGAGAACGGGAGAAGTCAGACAATGCCAGCTGCTTTTTCAATGTAGAAAAAGTACCAACAAGGAACTATGTGTTGGGAGGTGATAAGGGCATCACATACAATGAGGGAAATCAATGGAAAATCCCTCTGTGGCCAGTCAACACAGTGACACTAGAAGAGATTTTGCTAAGAAACCAGTCAACTTTGATCCTGACAGCCTTCCTCAGTGGGACTCAGGGTTTCAGAAATAACTGATGGAAAGCAGTACACCCAGACATTGTCAAACTATACCACGCAGGTGAAATAAAACAGGAAATGTTTTTCAGTTATTGGCATTATATCTGAGCAGAAATATCTGAAAGCAATTCCACAATTATGTTGTCACTACTGGACTGTAATAGGACTATGCTCATTCTTGCCATGAGGCCCTGAGGTCAAGTCAGGTGGTATCTTGGAACTGAGTCTGAAAAAGTTGTGAGGCTGGAGGAAATATGCAATTCTTAGCTGGGACAGTGGAGCAAAGAGCAAAGGGCCAGAAGACTGATCAAATAGGTTACCACCTTGGAAGGCAGTACTAGCCAGAAGCCAGGTAAACATACAGGAGCGAGCAGAGAGGAGAACAAGGTACAAAGGGTTGAAGCTAGTGACCCAAATAATTTCATGCAAGGCCCAGCATGCTTGATTGGGCAGGGAGCATGCTCTTAAAAGTTCAGAGTGGCTGTCTTCTCTTAATGGGTTAGCTGAGGGCTGACAACCATAAAGAGTTGTATATTTTAGGGGCTGGGGATAGATCTCAATGGCAAAGAATCTGCCTAGTATGTGCTAAGGTCTTGGCTTCAATTCCTGGCACTGGAAAAAATTGTATACTTTGGGTGGAGAGCAGACCCTTACCATGTATGTTAAAGGGTGAACTGAGAACTAGTGATATGATATCTTTTGTAAACCCTAGAACACTATATATTTCAACAAATGGGCTGAAATATTTTATGAATTACAAAGTATACTACCTTGAGAATGGAGAGAGAAGAGTGTTACATTTCATGCTCTCAGTAGGTATAGAGTGTCTCATTTTAGAAAATAAAGGCAAGGAGAGGGATTAAAAACATAGGTCATGTTTCAATGCCAGGTAAAGCAGAGGCATGACAGGAAATAAGTCTGGAAAAATATATTTGGATAGACTCCAGTGCTATCAGAGCAGCTGTTACTCGGTGAGTTTGATGGCACTGTGAAGAATATCTAGGCAGCACTAGAGGAAGTTAGACCTCTGCAGTGCTTTAAGTAGAGATAACAAAGTTCTGATTTACTTTGGTGGCAGTACAAGGAAAACAGAGACAGGACTGGGAGACATATTAAAGAGCTAAACTGTTTCTGACATGGTGACTAATAGAATGATGGGTGGAAGATGCCAAGGACACAAAGATGACAATGAATTTACAGACCTAGAGACTAGATGAATAAAGTCACTCACAGAAATAGAGAAATTAGTTGAAGTCATTGAACTGAAAGGGAATATTGACTTCATTTTGTTTAAACTAGGTTTGTGATATTGATTAACTATATGAATGGAGAGATCGTAAAGTAAGTTGAAAATATGGAAAAAACAAAGGTTGATTCTATAATAACAGTTTCCCATAGATCTCTACACATTCCATACTCCAACACTTGCCTCTTTCCTTTGGAATTATTTGTGCTATAAATTTTTCTTAGTACTTTGTGTAGATGGACTACACGTAGTTGATGTATAACAGGGAATACCTGACTACAAAATAAGAGACAAGGAAAAGTGTTGTAGGTTTGGCCTGCTACAATTTTGTATATGGCTAGATTTCTAAATTTCTGGGTAAAAATGTGCAACTGCTTTTTTAAATCATATTCTATAGGGATTTATTAGAATATCAATAATTGAAAATACTAGTTTCATGTTAAGTCTAAGGCATTTGATATTCAGAAAGACAGTAACGTTAAGCTCAAGTACCTATGTTATAGAGTAATAGTGTCACTAAATTTCTCTTCTGAAGGGTTAACAACTTAATCTTGCAGAAAAAAAATAGAGAAAAAGAAGGGCTACAAGGATAGCCAACATTTTGGCCCTAGCCCTTCAAGATCAGTGAGGACTCAGGACATAGGAGAACTTGTGATATAACATCCTATAACTCAATGGTTTCCCAAATTTTCTGTTCAAGAAGATTATAGGGCCACAGAGGAAAGGGATAGGTAATGTATAGTGGGCCTAAGTAGAGTCATCTATAGAGAAAACATTCTCTCAGGCTTCCACAGAGAGCAAATTGGTCAAGCAATGGCCGTGACTCATCCAGATGGCTGACGCTGACAAAAGTTCTACAAAATGCTGTACGTGGTTTCAAGGTAAATCCTGAGGGGATTTGACTGACCCTGTCAGATATAAAAGTTACATGTTTTGTTATATAGGTCTTGCTTTAACCATCCCTCAGAAAACCACAAAGCATAAAAAGTAAGCCTACTTTAGTATGTTGAGTCGTAAAAGGCTCAAGTCAACAGCTTCCGACATTACCAGTTCTGCTGATAACCCACTACTATTATGGAATACTGGACTATGTATACAACTATTTCTCTTAGTTCAATGAGGAGAAATCTTTGTACCAACAGTGTTTAGAAAAGTTACCATGTCCACATCTCATACTCTGAACAACTGCTATGAAGACAATGATATGCACTTTATTAACTATTGTGACTGTCCTACTAATGTCTCATTCTTTTTTCTTTTTAAAAATAATAAAATTGTTAAAAAATCAATGATCACATCCTTGGGAGACAGACCAAAGTCAAGAATGGTGCATCACCTTCACAGAAGTGATCACTCATGATATTGAGCAGAAGAAATTGCCAGGAGAGTGTTATGGATGAAATTGTGCCTCCAAAAGATTTTATGCGTTAAAACTCTGACCCCTAGTACCTCAGAACATGACCTTACTTATAGAGTCTTTTAAGAGGCAATCAGAAATCATTAAGATGGCCCCTAATTGTATATGATTGGTGACCTTCTGAAACAGGAAAAATTTAGGTACAAATTTCACAGATATATGGAATACTGTGAAAAAACACAGGAAGAAGAAAACCATTTGCAAGCCAGGGGGAGATGCCTGGAGTAGATTCTTCCTCATAGGTCAGAAGAAACCAACCATATCATACTTTGACCTTAATTATCCAACTTCCAGTATTATGAGACATTCAGTTTCTATCGCTTAAGCCACCTTGTTTGTGGTGTTTTGTTATAGCAGTCCTAGAAAATAGAGGGTGTGCATATCTAATGGAGAAAAGAGCAAAGGACAAAAATTATAAGCACAGTGTCACTTTGACTGATGATGAAAGAAGAAATAAGACAGGAGAGAAGGAAAAGAAGAAAACATCTACTACAAAGGAAGAAAGCAAACAAAAGTAGTTCTGTGTCATGAAAAGCAGGAGAGCATTTCAAGAAAGGAAGTGGCAGATAACAATGCCAAATGCTGCAAGAAATTTGAGTAGGGCAAGGACTCAGTGGTTTTGCAATTAGCAAGCCTTGGCAGTCATTAACAGCTGAAGAGAAAGCACTTTGAGTAATGCTAAGTGATGGAGGATGAAAAGCCAGGAACACAATGCTGATGAGTACATGGGAGGTGAGGAAAGAGTCACTATGGGTGTCCCTTTGTGCCCATATATCTGAGGAGTGATACAGTTTTGAGTCACAAAGTGATTTTTCAACTGAACAAATAATTGTACAAAACATGCATAACAATCAGCGAGGATTTATATTTACTGAAGGCAGAAAAGAAACATGCTGTTCACAGTGAGAGCAGGCCAGTGAAAGGCACACAGAGGGTAATGTTGGGGGTCTTTCATATCGCTCTTTCCTAGAATGTTTCTCTCCATTCAAGCAAGGCATTTGGGATGGTTGTCTTACCAGAAACTGACTGGGCCTCACGACAGATCTAAAGTGTACTATGAAAGACCTGCTTGGTTTTGTGTCAGACATAGATGAAGAACTTAAGATGTCACATTCTGATTGATTTGGAAACTTGTATACTCATCCTTGATTCTTCATTCTGTTCCCTGAGAACAGTGTGTGTCTCTGTGATTGGCAGGTCATAGCCCCTTGCTCCATCCTAATCTTCTACTTCATTTTGGCTGCTTCATAGTTATCTTGGGAACCCATAACTTAATGGATTTACAGCTTCCATACATGTATGTTTATTCATCAGGCCTGGGGTCGGGTCTAGAAATCTGGCTTTTGGATAGAGCTCCAGGTATTTCTTATATAAAATACATTTGAGAACTACAAAGTATAATTTGAGTAAATTTTGTAGGAAAGTGGAAATGAGGAAGAGGGTAATTGGCACTGCAAAACAGAGCCTTAAATGTTAGGTTTTCTTTTTTCTTCTTTTTGAGATCAACAACTTCCTCAAACTTCTTCCTGTGAGCATAACACCAATATCCCCTTCTCATCTCAGCACAAAAACAGAGATAGAGTATGCAGATGGTGGCCCCAGAAGGCTAGAGCCAAGTTGCCTTTCCACAAGTAAAGGGAGAATGAGGTGAACATTGCTGAAAGCAATAAAGTAAGTGTGGAGATCTGCGGTGTTCTCCCTTCCCTCCATTCCTTACTATAAAAGACCTTTGTGTACCTTTACAAGATGTGTGATGGTGAGTTGTGACATATAGACCCCTCCACTTCCTCTGAGCTAGTTTTGAATAAATCCTTTTTAAAAACAAAATAAATGAAATCCTTTGATTTCATCAACTATAACCAGATGAACCTGAGTATATTGAACCTAAGTGGCTGGCAACAAAACAATTTTATTGATCAGGATTGGCTAACCAGTACTATATTAATAGCCCTAGATTTCAGTGATTACCAGAGAGGCATTTGATTTTTCACTCCACTGTGTGATCATCCTAATCCAGGGCAGTGGGCATTGTTTGACTCAGCCTACCAAGGGTGCAAATCATCTGTTACTTTACCTTCTGGAAGAGAGGGTCTCATTTGCTGCTTCATGGGAAAGGAGTGCATACACATGTCACATTTACTTTCCTTAGTACCTGCTATAAAGCAGCATGCTTTTTCCCCTGCCAATTGATTGGCCAGAGCTAAATACATATGTAAGACAACACAACTGCATAAGAGTGACAAGTATATTCTTCACACACTCTGGAACACAGAAACAGAGAAGATCAATCAAGTTTACTTGGAAGGGACCTCAGGAGAGGAGGAGTTTAAGCTTGACACATTAAGGCCAAGAGAAAAGTGTCAGAGGAAGAGGAATATGAAATGGGGAAGGAAGAGGAGGAGAACAATATCAATATTGAAAGGATAAAAACCTAGAAGAGGAGCGAAGACAAAAGCATTTGGAAGAGGATGGCCCTTCTCCTGAATCAGATGTGGGCAGAAATGGGAGAACAAAAACTCTGTGAGATTTTATAGGGCATAAGAATTCCCATTATTACTATTAGCATTATTAGGGCTGGCCAGATAGCTCAGCAGACCAAAGTGCCTGCTTAGACAGAGTACAGTGGCTGGGGCTGGATCCCTGGCCTGCTGTGCTGGCCCTGCCCCCAGGGCACGCTGAGAAGGCAATTGAGACCAGGTGTGGTGACACGCACCTATAATCCCAGCACTTGAGTCACTGCAAAAAGGAGGATCACTACGAGGCTGATCTGTGCAGTGAGACCCTGTAGACCCCATAGACCCTGTCCTAAATACATAAGAAAAGAACTATTAGCACTATTATTCAGAGATTTGACCTGTTCCTCCTTTTTCTTTTCCAGATTTTTATTTACAATTCTTTCCTAAGAGAATTCAGTTTCATTACTTCCAAAATTAATACAAGATGATGATTAGTTAAGAGTACTGAACTAGTAGGGATTTTAAAGGTCTATTATATTTTTCCTTCCCTAGTGAAAAAGTTTAGAGTTGAGTCAAAGTTCAGCATCTTGCATTGATTGGCAGTTTAGTTTTTCCTTTTGGGGCAAAGTTTTCAAGGGAATGTTGACAACGAGGCTCTTGGCATGATAGCCTATTAGCTTAGGGAAATCAGGGTCAGACAAATAGCTCAGGAGATTAAAACACCTGCTTAGGAAGACACAGGGGTTGGGAGTTTGATCCTCGGTCTGCCATGCTGGCCCTTCCCCTGGGGTACACTGAGACAGTGATTGAGACCGGGGCGGCACACATCTATAATCCCAGTTTGTGGGAGACTGAAGACAGGTGGATCACCATGAGTCTGATCTGCATAGTGAAACCCTCTACAGCCTGTAGACCCTGTACTAAAATAAAAAAGAACTAAAAAAGCTTAGGGAAACAGCAAAGTAGTCTGCTGTTTACAATTCAGTGTCACAAGAAACATGATTCTACAACTGTAAGGTACCTTCAGGTAAAGCCGCAATAACCTGACCAGAGTAAATAGAAACTGATTTTTCTCTAGCTTTAAAAGCCCACACGAGAGGCTGATTCTCCAGGGCTTGGAATTATCTGCTCTTTTCTATGGTGAACCTATTTCCTTCATCTTATATTTGAGGTGCTTATTCTCTTGTTTTCCTTCTGTGGACATGGACTACAATTGCAATTGTACATGCCATCATATACATGAAGACTGCTATATTGTTTCATATTACTAATTTCCAACTCACAATATCTTTTCTTTTTTATGAATATATTAATTTGCCAAAATATACCAATCACTTATGCTATACAGTAAATCAGTAAATAAGCAAGTCTTTTCTTTTGAAGATCTCTTGTTAGAAAGAGGGAGAGGGGGAGAAGTGGGAGAGGAGAGGGAAACATATTATATTCTCTTGTTTCTTTCCATGTGGCTTAACAGAAATAGATGCCAAGAATAACAGAGAACAAGGAAAAAGGAATGAATTCAGCCTGGAACTATCAAGAAAAGCTTGATAGGACAGTTATCAACTGAACTGGGTCTTAAAGTATCAGTAAGAATTCTTTACGGTGCGGAAATGTTCATAAACTTGTGTTTCTCTCCTCAGTTATGTGACCACATTTATCTAGTGGACAACCTAGCATCCCTCTGATATTGCTGGGGGTTTGTAGTGAGGGATGATCTCTTCAGCCTGGATTCTGTTTCCTGCGGCCACTGAATCCTTGTCTTGGCTCTGAGGCTCATCTTTTGAAATGAGCCTGCCACTATCCATGCATATCCTGCCTTCTAGACTCAGGGAGTCTTGACTGCCACCTGACAACCATTGATTTATGGCTGTGTGGGCTAACTTTGCTTAAAGATTTCAGGACTTGAAAGGAAGTTAGGATTGAGGGGGAAATGAGAACTAAATTCCAAGCCTTGTGCCTTACTTGGATCTTAAAAAGAAGGTACAACTTTTTCTAACTAAGTTAACCTAAAAATGCTTTATGATTTGGTTGCAGCCCTGAGAGACATTATATACCAGTATAACTGAACAGCCTCAGATTGAAGTTTTTAAATTGTTTATCATTTCTGTCCCTGGGAAAATTGCCAGATTTAACAAGCAAAAATATGAAACACCAGTTAAGGATAACTTTCTTTTTTTATTTTTATTTTAAAGAGAATAAAGATAACAGTTAAGGCATTAGAAATAATTCACAATTCCAAAAAAAAAACCTACAAGTTTTTTTTTTTATTTTTTTTTTAATATAAGTATGTTTCAAGCAATATTGGCTAGTTACTCTTAATACTATACTTTTTCACTTCAAATTAAAACACCAGATGTCCAGTGAAATTTGCTCTGGTAAAATCTACTAGCTCAGGAACACTATCCACATGTGTAGCCCCTTAAGCTCATAATATTCCTCTCCAGTCCTGCATGACATTTTCCTCCTGCTCTCTGCCTTTTTTCTTTCTCTCTTTAGCTCATTCCCTTCCAACCACCCAACATCATTTAATTTCTTATGGAGAACAGTCTAGCTGTTTGGTTGGTTTCAACCAAGGCCATTCAGGCTCAGCCCAGGAGACTCACATTCATAACCAAACATATTCTTTGTTCTAAATAAAAACATTTCTCTCCCAGAGAGAAAGTCTTCAGCCAGTACAAAGTGGCAAGCACTCTTCTTTTTCACTTTAGTTACCTGGAAAATAAACAGAGTTCATCAGGGGAGGGAATAACCTAATATAATTGCAATAAGCAGTCTATCTTTATAGCAAGTAATTACACATGCTCTTGTAATAACTTTTGTTTGGATAGTGCTGTTTACAAATTTTCAATCTAATAATTGATTCATAAAACTTAGAGTGTTAAGACTGAGAATGAATATTTTAGACATTTAGTCCATATTCTCAGATTTGCGGGTGGAAGAACAGAGGCAAAGAGAGGGGCTGTGACTTGGTCAAATTTGCTTTTCAACTCCAAGTTCATGTCACGACTTGAATTTTTCCCTGAAGTTACTATACCTTTGTTGCCTCTCAGGTGATGGAAATGATTTTGAAAAATTTGCATTTTTCCCACAGAACAGCTTTCTTTCTCCTTGGATGAGATTTTTCCTGGTGGTAAATTCTATACGGTACTTCCCAGTTTCATACTTGTGCAGCCTCCCCGGGAGGATCTTAAATGATACGTTCTTTCCTAGGCCTTCATATGTGTCTCTGCTGGACAGCAGCAGGGGGTAATTAGATTCTCTTTGCCCCATTACCTTGGTCCTGCTAAGAAGTTATACTTACCCATAAAAGTTAGTGCCTTAATATTATCGGTGTCATTATAATGAAGAGGGAGCTCTCCCAGAGTTGAAGTGTGTACGTTTTTTAGCTGTCAAAATACACTATATGGATTCCATAGCAAAACTGGTTTCTTGTTAGTGTGCAGTCACATAGACATTGCTCAGCTTCTCCCTTAACCATTACAGAAGAGTGGGTCTTATTGAGAGTGTTCCGTTTCACTATGCATTGATTTTGCTAAATTTGTTGACTCAGTAGATGTTAAACATTATTTCCTGAACTTTCTAAGTTAGCCTATGCTGCTAAAAGGAGCCAGTCAGTCATATTGTAGAAAAGCAAGCCAAAACTCTCTGGGGAAGATTTGGCCAATGTCCATATCTTCCTTGCTTCTAACCTCCCCCTGCTGGAGAAAAATAATCTATCTATCTATCTATCTATCTATCTATCCATCCATCCATCCATCCATCCATCCATCCAGAGTCTGCTCATTTCCTGGATGCTGTGAAGAAGGAACACAAGTTCTCTTGCACCATTTTATTTATCTGTAAAATATTTTAGAAATGTGTGATACAACAATACTTATACTCACACTACCTTGTTTACATTTTTTTGTACTTATGGCAAATTGACAGCTGTTGGAATTGCAGTCAACTAGGAAAATGTGATGGAATACCTTGGCTTGGGCCAACCTTTGGTTTACTGCTTTGTGTCAGCTATGGGACATGAAAATTCGATATCTCTGCCTATTAGAATCATTCTCAGAATAGGTCTTAATAGTTCCAGAGTGAGTTTCTTTCTGTAAGAAACTATTTGCACCTGAAAACAGTGCAAAAACTAAATAGAAGAATCAATACAAAAATTGTTTTAGTGCTCATTGTTTGTCAAATATAGTTTGGTTCTCAGAGGAATTTTATGCTTTTTTTACATTTTAGGCAATTTGCTTGTGGTTCAAGATAACAGTTACATAGCCTCCAGCAAAGTTAGATATTAGCACATTATTTTTAAATTTTTAAAAAATATTTATTTACTTATTTATTTATTTACTTGGTACAGAGCCTTGCTGCTCAGCTCAGACTTGTAGTGAGCTACCTGTCTCAACCTCACTAGCGTTAGGATGAAAGGATTGAGTCATCATGGCTACTTTCAGTGATCACTTTAGGGTGGGATCAGTATGGCATGTGATATCAGGGATTAAAAATGGGTTCTTTAGCTTACGAGGAAGGCACTTAGATCACCGAGCTATATCCCATCCCCTAATATGTTATTTTTAATTCTTGGCACTTGAATTAAGGAGAGAAAACCATGAGAAATTTAAAAAGTCTCATTTTTTATCTGTATGTCCATGACTCTTCCTATACAATCATCTCTATATGTACGTTCATAATTCATGAAAGTTCCTTTGCTGAGGAATAATGTGGAGAACATATTGAAGTTGTAACATATCTAATCAATGTGAAATGAGCAGTGAACTCAGACACTAAGAAAACAGAACAGGAACAAATAAATACCCTAATACAGCACCTAGATTGTTTAGAAAAGGAATAGCGAGCCAAATCCAAAGCCCAAAGAGGAGGAAATTATGAAGATTAGAGCAGAAATTAATTCAATAAAGAAAAAGAAAACAATACAAAGAATTAATGAATCAGATAGCAGATTTTCTGAAAGATTAAATAAAATCAATTATCCCCTAGCTAACCTCATCAAAAAGAGAAAAGAAAAACTCAAATTCAAGCAATAAGGAATGAAAGGGAAGAAGTTAACACAGATCCAGTGGAGATTCAGATTATTCATAGCTACTTTGAGAATCTTTACTCTCACAGAACTGAAGACATAGATAAAGTGGAAAGATTCCTAGAAAGGTACAATTTACCAAAACTGTATTCAGAATACATAAGAACTCTCAATAACCCAATAACAGTCAATGAAATACAAAATCTAATAGAAAACCTACTGCCAAAGAAAAGTCCAGGTCCTGATGGATTCAGCACTGAATTCTACAAGAAATTTACAGAAGATATAATCTCAATACTCCTCAAACTCTTCAAAGAAATTGAAAAGGAAACAGTTCTTCCCAAATCATTCCTGGAAGCAAGTGTTATACTGATACCAAAACCATATAGAGATGCAAGTAAAAAAGGGATCTATAGGCCAG
>PVKN010037894.1:0-11159 GCA_004027915.1 Capromys pilorides
TCAGAGATTATTTCTGCTCTGCTCTCCTGTTTACCTTTCTGCATTTGTTCTCCTACTTTAGATACTATTAATTTAGACATGTCTTTTTTTTCTTCAGGGGTTATTTCTGTTCTGCTTTGCTCCATACGTTTCTCCAATTGTTTTTCCACTTCAGATTCTATTAATTCATGTACTTCTTTTTTTTTTATTTCAGATGTTATCTCTGATCTGAGTTGCTCTATATGTTTCTGTAGTTGTCTGTCTACCTCAGATTCAGAGTATTTGGCTGCATGATTCCCATTTTCTTCCATGGTATTGTCTCCTGTATTTGATTTGGGTGGGCTTGGGCCTTGTGACTGCATCTTACTCCTTATCATTATCATTTTGTATGGCAGTGACCTCTGCACTTTGTGAAGTTATGTTGTTAGCGCCTCTGGGAGTTTGTTCTGGATCCACCAAGCTTGTTCCCTTCCAGTGGTGTCTGGCTGTGAGTTGCAGCTCGGGCTGCTGGCTGCTGTGAGGCCCTTTGGCTCTGGACTGTGAGTGGCATTGGGGCTCTGGAGTTGAGGTGTCTGAGGATAGAGGCAGGCTGAGGGTCTTTACCAGGCAGGCTCAGGCAGGCAGGACAGCAGGTGCGCGGGAGAGACTGGAAGGCCTATGGGCTAGGGAATGGAGCTCACGCGGGAAGGGCCTGGAGATGGAGGCAGATCGTTGGTCCAGGGTGGTGCGCCGGCCAGATTGGACTTGCAGGTGTGCTGATCAGACCGAATGTTGAATGGCAAGTTAAGCAATTTTAGACAAATGTATAAGGTATACAATAATTCAAAGAGTAATTAATTTTCCAAGGATCATGTCTGAAAATCAGAAAAGTCTCTATGAGTAAAGAAGACAGATTATGGATTGCTTTTTGGTCTTTTGAGTTGGGTACTTATCACCAGATGGTGAGGTTTTAAGGATGACATGTCAAGTTTAAAATATGACCACAGGTTCCCTTTCATGACTCATATCAACAGGTGTAGTGCATGAATATCCTTGCAAATGAGCTGGCTTCTGCTTTGATAAATAGAATGTAGAGGTGATGATACAAGGTGACTTCCCAGGCACAAGCATAGAAGCCAACACAACTTCCACCATTTGTCAGGGACATTGCTCTTGATGACATCAGCTGCCAAAAGATCATACTGTCTGCCTTGAGACCACCCAGGGTGAGGAAGGTTAAACTTGCTCCTGATGAAAGAATGAGGGGAGAGGCCTTGAAACTGCATGCTGGGATGGAAACAGAGAGTTCCCTGTATGCCTCCAGCTGTGAACTGGTCCCCTCCCCCATAGTTGTTACAGCTCCAGCAACCACCCCACAAGAAACCTGAAGGTATATAACTGCCCAGCCTCATCCTTACCACATTTCTAACCTAGATAAAGTACACCATATGATTCAATGCTTATCATGGTTTAATCAGTAACTTACTGATATATAAGAGTATCCAAACACTATCCAGGGAATTCCCATATACATTACCAATTTCATGTCTTCTGTATCTGCTTTCTTTGCTCATCTTCATTTTTGGTTAAATATTTCTGTTTTGTTTTGCTTATGTATTTGGTACATAAACAGCTCAGACTTGCAGTGATTCTCCTTTTTTCAGTTTCCTCAGAGCTGGGATTACAAGCATGCACCACCACACCCAGTCTTGGTGGTTGGCTCAGTGCACCAGGAGGTGGGGCCATTATGGCATGTGGTGTCAGGGATTGAACCCTGGTTCCTGCACTTGCCTGAGCTGGTCCTAAGTCACTCCAGCATTGCCCCAGCAGCCGAGCTTCAGATAGAAATGTACAAAAACATACCAAATGCAGACTTTTACCTTGCAGTAAAATGCTGTTTTATTGAACAGAACATTGACAGTTCTGTTATCATACTCTTAAGATAAAGAAGGTAATGTATCAGTTGTTTTTTCTAATCTAACTTTCAGTATCCAGGTTTAACTGTAGCATTTATGCTCTGCAATTCATTAATGGGTTTGGGGTTGTCTCTAAATTTGCCATCTCCCTAGTATTTCACATGGGAAGCTTACATATCCGTTTGTTTTACTCTTCAAGTTTTCTTTTTTTCTTCTTCTTTTTCTTCTTCTTCTTCTTGACATAGGGTCTCCTCATACAGTTCAGGCTGGATTTGAAAATACACTGTAGCCCAGGCTGGTTTCAAACTCATAACAATCCTCCTGCCTCAGCCTCTCAAGTGCTGGGACTACAGGCATGAACCAACACACTCAAGTGCTCTTTAAGATGGAACAGGTTTTTGCGGTGACAGCCTGATCACCCCACTACCAAGTTCTGCATCAGTCTTTAACTACTAGCATTGGGTAGTGATGACATTTTTCTGAATCCGTTAGCTCCACTTTTTCTTGTCATTATTCTAAGCTCTCAAATCATTATTCTTCCCCCCTCCTTTAGACGGGATCTCTCTGCACACCCAGGCTCTCTCTCTCTCTCTCTTTAAATTTTTGAATTCTCACTTATTTTTGGCTCTCGGGGCAATGTCTCTTTTCAATATGAAAAGAGCAGTAAGTTCAAGACAAAAGTAGAATCTAAGTGTTGGACAAGACAAAGTGAAGAATGAGGCAACAGCAAGAGATGACACACTGCAGAGGGCATCTCCTGTCCTGCGCAGTGACCAACACAAAGGCTGGCAGGCATGCACCTCTCTACACCTCAGGTGCCTCTCTCAGGAACAGGAGGCAGAAGGGACCTGGGACAGTGGCAGCCACCCTCTGAAGGGAGAGGCATGCTCTGAGCGATATGAAGCTAGTACTGTTTACTGTCTTGCTAGGCTAAGTGTAGAAATGCCTGGAGATGAGTGGGAAAGCCTGGATTCCCCTTCCTCAACTAGTCCCCACTTGGGAAGCCCTACCCCCTTCTCCAAACTGACCATCACCCTCTGCCTCTCTTCCCCTTGGGCTCTTGATGGTGGCCCTTCCATGAGTTTTCAACACCAAGCTGGTTCTAAAGGGGATCTGGAAGAAACCCAAGTTCTTGGAGATTCTGAAAACAGAAATACGAGCTAGACAGATGTGAAAGCCAGAAGAAATGCAGGGTCACCTAGAATGACAGAGGTCTAGGTTTTGCCAGAGTAGAGAAAGAAGAGACATCCAATGAACAAGTATTTATTCAGCATCTACTGTGTGCCAGGCACTGTTCTACACCCCCGAAAGAGACAAGATAGAGGCAGCAAACAAACTGTGAAAGAAAGGGGCAGCTGAAGGTGGCTGAGGAAATGAGGAAACCGAGGTGACAGGGACTCTGGCTTAAGCCTCCTCTTCTGCCTCCTCCCTGAAATCATCTTCCTCTTCCGTAGTGGCGCCCTGGTATTGTTGGTACTCAGACACAAGGTCATTCGTGTTGCTCTTGGCCTCAGTGAGTTCCATCTCATCCATGTCCTTGCCTGTGTGCCAGTGAAGGAAGGCCTTGCACTGGAACATGGCCGTGAACTGCTCCTAGATGCACTTGAAAAGCTCCTGGATGGCTGTGCTGTTGCCTGTGAAGGTGACAGCCATCTTGAGGCCATACTGTGGGATGTCACACACAGCCGTTTTCACATTGTTGGGGATCCATTCCATGAAGTTCTGCACGTTGAGTATCTACTCATCCACCTCCTTCAGGGACATGTGGCCTCGAAAGACAGCAGCCACTGTGAGGTAGTGGCCGTGGTATGGGTCGTAGGTGACCATCACGTTCTTGGCATCAAAGACCTGCTAGGTGAGCTCAGGCATGGTCAGGGTGTGGTACTGTTGCCTGCCACAGCTGGTGAGAGGGGAAAAGCCTGGCATGAAGAAGTGCAGGCGTGGCAAGGGCACCATGTTCACGACCACCTTGCACAGGGTGCGAAAGCAGATGTCATACAGGGCTTCATTGTCTATCCAGTAGGTCTCATCTGAGTTCTCTACCAGCTGATAGACAGAGAGGGTGGCATTGTAGGGTTTAACCATGGTGTCGGATACTTTGGGTGAGGGCACCACGCTAAAGGTGTTTGTGATTTGGTCGGGGTACTCCTCTCAGATGAGCAGTGTGCCCATGCCAGAGCCTGTGCCCCCTTCCAGAGAGTGGGTCCGCTGGAAGCCCTGCAGACAGTCACAGTTCTTGGCATCCTTCCACACCACACCCAGGACAGAGTCCACCAGCTCGGTCTCTGTGTAGTGGCCCTCTGCACAGTTGTTGCCTGATTCTGACTGACCAAAAACCAAATTGTCTGGTCTGAAGATCTGGCCCAAAGACCAGATTGAACAGAGTCCATGGTCCCAGGTTCTAGATCCACCAAAACAGTGAGAGGAACATACTTGCCACCTGTGGCTTCATTGTAGTACATGGAAATGTGGTCCAGCTGCAGGTCACTGTCCCCGTGGTAGGTGCCCATGCTCATTGCTGATCATCTTCCAAAACTTGGCACCAATCTGGTTGCCACATTGATGGCATGGATGTGCACAGTTTCCCTCATGGTCAAAATTAACTTGTTTTGCTTGCCTCCAGAAATGTATGGGGGCAAGAAACTATGTAGGATTTTTTCCTTTGCTGGTCATAGATTGGAAGGATTTAACATGCCCCACAGGCTGGAGAAGCTAGATCCCAATGCGATGGCAGAAAGATTCTCCCAGGATGGTCGCTTACTTGTGATCCTCTTGCCTCAGTTCCCTGAGTTCTGATACTATAGGCATCAACACAGTGCTCACCTTCAAATCATTGTGTTTTACTGAGGACATATGCTCAACAGCAAAGTGTCTTCCTGGCATGCACAAGGTTCTCAGTTCAATTCCTGTACTAAAAGAAAAAAAAGTCATTGTTTCTAGTATTGCTATTTCTTCCACAATTATTAAATGAAATGTTTCTGTAAAACTAGCCTTTCTTAATTAATAAAGGCTATCTAGTTAGAGGGAAAATAAATGCATAATTATTTCATTTGAGGAGTTCATATTCTAGCCATTATTCAGTGCATGTTCCATGAAGTGGGTTTCATGAGTTCTCATGCATTCATGAGTCTTCTTCAGACTCAGTTTCTTGCACTGAATTTTTACTTCTAACAAGAGCACATGGTGGAGGAATAGAAAAGCAGGCACACTGGTCTTTGAGGAAAGCACAGGCCGCCCCATATCTTGTATCAGGTACTTTCCCTTTGGGACAAAATCTTCTCTTCTGATTTCTTTGGATGCATGGATGTGAAGTAGGACCACAAAGAAGGGTGAAAAAGGAACTAACAACCAAGCGGAAACAAGAGGGGGACAGCGGTGACTGACTGCCTGAAGGCAAGGATTTTGAAAAAAAGAAAGAAATAGGGTCAGGGATACAGCTCAGTGGCATTAGCACATGCCTGGTGAGCATAAGGTCCTGAGTTTGATCTCCAGTGAGAGAGAGAGAGAGAGAGAGAGAGAGAGAGAGAGAGAGAGAGAGAGTTCTCTCAGTGAAACAACAAAATGTTTTCCATCTTCACCTTTGAAGGAACAAACCAATACAATAAACCCTTTACATCTCTTTTCAAGGCATGCAATGCAAAACTTTGATCTTTTACTTCAATAACCATGTAATTGCGCTGCTGAGATAGCTCAGCAGACTAAAGCAGCTTAAGGAAGCACAGGGTCAACCTCCCGCACCACATGCTACAGCCAGTTCAGGGTGGGCTGAGCCAGCCAGAGTCCAGGTGTAGTGGTGCACACCTGTAATCTCAGCCCTGGGGAGGCTGAAAAACAGGAAGGTCACTATGAGTCTGAGTTGCACCTGTAACAACCAAATATGTTAACAAATAATAAAAAAATACACAACTAACTGTGTAATTAATGGATGAGGATTGTTAAAATGGTGAGATGACGATGACCAGCACTACTTGTGATACCAAGTACCTTTCTTGTTATACATCAGCACACAAGCCCTCAGGATAAACATGCCTCAGAACTCCCAATTCAAGGTGCTATGAGTCCACAGAGATACAAACACAAATAGGAAACATGGCCATGTTCCTGCAACTACCACAAGCTATCTGGTTGGATAACTTCTTTCTAATAATAAGCCTTTGTTCATTATTAATTTATTTTATTGTAGCTGTCAGAACTAACTTCACTCATTGTTCATGTCCAAAATAAGTCTGGAATGCCAGCCTTCAGCTATGAAATGTATAACTATATTTTAATGTTTTTGGATGCTAGAGAGGATGCAGGGTCATTACTAAAAACCAAGAATGGTTTTCCAAAGTCCTATTTCATTTACAAAATAGAAAAAAGTAAAGCTAGTGCACAATATTTTTTGAATGATTCAAAAATTTATGTGGAAAATGATGTAGTAAGTCCCTGACTTATGAATGTTTGAGTTGTAAACTTTCCCAGATACAAATGGATGTTTCATTAGGAACCTTCAGAGATGGGAACACATTGCAGAAGTAGCTCAAGTGTCTGCCAGACACTGTCACCGAGGTGCTCCTGTGTACTCACTGTACAGCGTGATGACACATAGTAGTACAGTGCTCAGCCAGAGCCCAGGATGTCCTGGAGCAAGGAGAGAGGCCATGGTCCTGGGGAGGGCACTGCTAGGAAATGCAAACAAAAGTGAGAATACTGTTTCATGCTGTACCATCATGTTAAGGTAACTGTAAAAGTAACATAGTTTATTCACAGTATATTAAGTGTGTTTTTTTTCTTATTCTTTAATTGTAGATATGTGTCAAAGGTATGTAAGACTCATGTTATTGGACTTAGGAATGAATGCAACTCTGTGTGTTCTCCTAGAATGGAAGTTGTTTATAAATCAGCGACTTATGGCTCAGATTATGAAGGCTTTGCTTTTCATCCACATCTCTGTAACAGATATTAATCTTGTACAGTATAAAATTTTCTTTGCCTTGGAAAGTTATACATTCTAAAAATCAAATTTTATAATATAGCTTGATATCTGATATTCCCTTCCCTTCCTTTCATTCCTTCCCTTCCCTTTCCTTCCTTTTCCTTCCCTTTCCTTCTCTTCCCTTTCTTTCATTCCTTTTCAGAGATGATGTTCTGCTGTGTAGTCCAGGATGCCTTCAAATGAACAGTTCTCCTGCCTTAGTTCTCAAGGGTGGGATTATACCACTATGCCTGGCTTCACTATGATATTCTTTAAAGATAAACACTGTTAGGAATAAAGTCCTTGGAATATTTGAAGACAAGGTAAAAGTAAATTATCTACCTTTTGTAGAAGATAAGTTTAGATTGTGTCTTTTCAGTTGAAAGGAATCTTTTTTTTTTTTTTTAATACATATTATGGCCAGCTCAGCCTGCCCTGGCGTTGGGGCTGGCAGGGCACATGGTGCCAGGGATCGAACTACGGTCTCTGTGGTTGCCTAAGCTTACCTAAGCAAGCACTTTATACCACTGAGCCATTTTGCTGGCTCCTCAGTTGAAAGAAATCTTGACACTCACTAATTCTGTTAGCAGATCAGTGGTAGTATTGGAGGATTTAAAAGTTAGAATGGGAACGTTTTAATGATGAATGATCCAAAAGGCTAGAATAGAAATAATTGATTTTGGGTTCTAACATGTTAAGTAGCATATGTATGTGTGTACAGGAATATGAGAGTAGGCATAAAGTGTAAAGGCTTATGCATCATCCATTAATACTCACCAAGAATAACCTACCACAAAGGTTGATGTTGATGGTAATAAGCTTTTGTCATTGCCCATCCCATTGCTGATGTGTCTCACACACCACCAGAGCTGTGGGGAAGAAAGATGAAAGCTGTGCATTGTGCATCTACCTGCATGGCTACCTTTTAGCAAAGCTGATCTAACTAGAATTTCCAGTGCATGGGCAACAGGAACCAGTGCTGAGCCTGCACTGCATCACCATCCCCCAGAGGACCACACAGCTTCTCAGGAGCAGCTGCATACAACAGGCCTTTTGCATTTTTTTCTGACATCAACAGACAAATTTTCCCTGCCTAGAGACCCTGTGCCAGCACTAGTAACCAAGAACTTGTGTGTTTCATCTACCAACATGAGTTCTTACACAAGCCCTCCAACCAGAGGAGCCATTTTATAGTAAAGGAGAGTGAGTGGGCCCTTGGCCACACATTTCTCGGGCATTATCAGGCACCACACTAAGCAGAGGCTGCTTTAAAGGATGACTAAGCACTAGAGCCAACACTTTGTAAGGAAAGGACATGCTCCTCCAGGGTGCAATGTTCCTAGGAAGAGGAATTCACAAGACTGAGAACCACAAGATCCAAGCAGGAGCCATCTTGCTTTCAATGTTCCCAATAGACTACCTAGAGGATTCTGCTGCCTATCCCCATTTACAGTAGCTGCTGTACTAGACTAGGTGAGACTGTAACAGGGGTGCTCCCGCAAGAAACACAGTAAGAGCCCCACTGTATCTTCAGCAGGTGCCCCGAGCACTTCAGGCGCCTTATGTTTTTATTTAATTTTTATTTTTTAATTATTTTTTATTTATTTTTGATTACTTCTAATAAGAAATAACAACGAGACAGTTTCAAAACACATTAGTAATACATTCCCAATAATTGATACAACACATATTGTTGCCCTTGTAGTAGTTATTTAGAGCACAGGATGCAGACATGATATATTTTCTAATCATTATTGATACAAAAATTTCTTCTCATTGAACTAAGAGAAAGTAGTTATATACATAGTTCAATATTCCATAATCGTAGTGGGTTATTGGCAGAACTGGCAACGTCGGAAGCTGTTGATTTAAGCCTTTTATAGCTGATCATACTAATCTAGCTTTACTTTTCTGGTCAAACTTTTCTTCTGGGTGGTTAAGGGCAAGTTAAAACAAGACCTGCATAACAGAACATGTAACTTTTGTATCTCCCAAGGTCAGTCAAAACCCCTCAGGATTTATTTTGGAACTATGTACAGTGCTTTGTAGCAAGGTTGTCAGTGTCAGTTGTCTGGATGAGTCATGGCCATTGTTTGACCAGTTTCCTCTCTGTGAAAGTCAGGCTCTTTATGTTAAGGAACATACAGGCAAAAGGAGAAGTCAAAGTTAGACAGGATGATCAACTCTGATCACCATGGGAGGCCAGTAGGATACATTCAGGACATGGAAAAATCTATCTGGAACTCAGGTGATCTACTTAATACTCTCAATATGGAGATGAGTGGCCCAGATTTTTTTTTAGGTGGGAGGATCTGTTGACCAGGCTGCAGAGAGTGCAACCTCTTGTTCCTTGTGGGAATTACCTCAGCTATGGAGAGCCACCTTCACCAAGTCCATTTTTGGGAGGTTTCCCATACCACATCTACTGATGCTGAATATACAGTGTCTGGCTATTTCACCCCAGTGAAACACCATGAGGGATGTAATGGCTCTAGAGCTCCCCAAGGGATTGATGAAGGCTTCTAGGTCAGTATCATGGCTTGACTTCACCCACTTCTTGAGTCTTCTTTCTTTCCATCCCTGATAAGCAACCTGAACACTGTGCTCTATCTCAGGGATCCAAGGGATCCAAGCTGTGAATATCGGTTACAGAGAGCCCTGTTTTTGTGAATTCCCCTCAGTCTGGTAATGAGCTGATGGCATACATGTGGGATCTACAGATTGCCTATGTAGAGTTGGCTTGTCACCTGTCTGTGCCAGCAGAGTCCAGAGTTATTTCAATAAACCACTTGCCACGTTACATTGAATTGTCATTTATATAAATGTGTCGGTCCATCTCTCTGAACTGTTAGTGTTTTTCTTTCACCAATGGATCTTTCCCTTCCTACTCTTGGTGTAGTGTGTAATAGTGTGTAGTGTGTTCACACTATGTTGTTGAGTAGTGATGCATGGTGGGAGAAATCTTAGCTTTAAACAAGACTTGTTTGACTCATTCTTGAAGTTCCAAGCCCTTCATGAAAAGAATTTTTAAAATAATTTTTTTTAGCCATTTGCTATATTTAGGTCTATGTCAAAGAAAGTCACACTGATCATATTAAAATTTATCTTTCTTGTATGTTTTATAATTCAATGTTAAATGATATCAAAAGCAGAGCACTAACAGATTTTTCCAAGCAGGGACTCAAAGTAAAGTAAAAATCTTATCAATTTCTCCATTCAATATCCTGGAAGTCAGCACCTTCCTACTGACACAGTGGTTGTCATTTATCAAAAAACTCCTGTGTACAAAGAACAATGCTAGACCTAGGTGTCAGTGGACCTACCCTAAGGCAGGCTAATGTAATGAGGAAAAGACTGAGTAAATGAAACTTGGATGTAGGTAAGCAATGTTCTTCCTAAAATGTCTGTGACAAATCAGAGCCAAAACAAGAGTAAAATATGAAATAGCAGGAAGGGTTCTTTGAAGTGAAATAGCAAAATCCAACAATAACTTGAGTTTTCCTGAGAACATACATATAACACATTTTTCTCTGGTTAGGTGGTAAGAGAATCACAAATCTTTTCAGCAGAAGAGAGTGAAGTGAAGATCATGTTTTATGGAAAGAAGGCGAGAGTGAAGGGTTCATGCAGGAGGCACTAGGCAGATCATAGTAAAGAACTCAGAGTTCAACATAGGATACCAGAGACTCATGAGTTTTTTTCTCTTTCCTCTACTTTCAAGGGGGTGTGAATTCAGAGGTCAGGCAGAGGAAAGCATGAAGTTATTAGCATAAAATGACAAGCTAATGTATCAAAATCTGATCTGCCAGGAATGAGTGAGAGGGATTAAAATTCTGTGCGTGGATATCAGTCAATCACCTACACATGGAAAAAGAACAAAGTGTCAGAAAGCTAAGGCATTGCCTAGAAGACTAGCACAGAAGCTGAGACAAAACAGAGGACCAGGTGTCATAGTGCACAACTGTGATCCCAGCTAGTTGGGAGCCTGAAATAGAAAGATACAGAGTTTGAGGCCAGTCTGGGCAACAGAGTCCATATCTCAAAATAAAATTTATTTATTTTTAAAATTTTATTTTAAAGAGAGAAAACCCCCAAAATTTCAAAACAAGATAATGGGAGGGTAACAATGGTTAATACATTGTATATTGTTATCTTTGAATTAGTTACTCAGAGTATAAGATATCGGGATTTAACTGTCCAAACAATATTAAAACAAACTTTTTAAAAATGAACTATGAGAAATTAATAATGCAACTATATTTCCTTTTTCCTTCCTTTCATCCCTCCATCCCAGTTGCTTTTTCCTTATGAACAGTTTCTTCCCATTT
>PVKN010037895.1:0-11159 GCA_004027915.1 Capromys pilorides
AAAATGTTTAACCTGGAAAGGGAATTAAGGAGGAAGTAAGGTGAAGGGAAGGAAAGGAAAAGGAAAGAAAAGAGAATAGAAAGAAAATGGAAACAAAGCCTTTCTAAGTAAGGCAAGAAAGAGAGATTGAAGGGACAGGAGAGAAAGGGGGAAAGAAAAAGAATCAAGGTATAATACATATTGGTACAAATTCTGTATAATGAATGTTATCTATTTTTATTTTTTTTAATGTATTTAGTTCAGGGCCTACACGGTCTCACTACATAAACCAGACTCATAGTGGTCCTCCTGTTTTCAGCCTCCTAGCACTGGGATTACAAGTGCAGGCCACCACACTCAGTCTCAATCTCCATTTTAGCCTGCCCGGGGGGAGGGGCCAGCGTGGATGCCGGGTATTGAACCCAGGCTACTGAGCTCTGCCTCAGCAGGCTCTTTAGTCTGCTGAGCTATGTGGCTAGCCTGAATGCTATCTGTCTGTCCGTCCGTCCGTCTGTCCGTCTGTCCATCCGCCCGCCCATCTGTCTGTCCGTCTGTCCGTCCGTCCGTCCGTCCCTCCGTCCGTCCGTCCGTCTGTCTATCTACCTACCTATCTATCTACCTATGTATGACCAGTAAAATTAATCCAAAAGCCGATTCATCTATGAGCTTCTTATTTCCATCATTCTGACATCACTCTTCTGGTTATGCCAGCTTTTGTTTCTGTTTTTGTGGACCTGTTTTGAATATATCTTCCCATTATTTTCAATAACTAGCTGCTTTTTTCTTTTACCATTGGATGTACATTTTTGATTATTTTCCTGCCATACGCAAGAGGTTGCAATCTAACTGTTGGATCTAGCACTTGATAATTCAGGAGATATGTAGACTATATTAAGTTGATCTGGACATTCAGTTATAATGAAGATTTGGTGGAGATGGTTGATGTTTCCTGTGCGTTCTATAGAGTCTCTTTGTTCCAAGTAGATTTTCAGTGGGATACTGTTAAGAACAACAGTATGAGATAAGTAAGCCTAATAGTAGTTGAGGCTGTCTTCCTCCTTTCTACCTTTAACTTCTTTATTCAACTGGAGGACTTTTCTTTGAGAAAAAAAAAATGTCTGCGTTATATTTTAGGATTCTCCCACCCTCAGAATTTGTTGTTTGAGGAATATAAGTTGTGTGTATGTGTTGTTAAAAACTATAGAACTTGATCAATGAAAGTGATCAATGATGAATGTGTTCTTAAGAATTAGGTTCTGTTAAAGTGATGGGTTACTGTTGCCAAATAGTGCATGAGATAAACATTGATAATTATTTGCTGCTAATCTGAAGTTTTGGTAACCTGATATCCTGTATTTGCATCTGCTAATGCAACCCCAATCCATGCATAATTTATAATAAAACAGTGAATAAATTTTCCAATATAGTGATTTTGCTATAAACATTGAGCAAAAAGTTCTCACATCTTGGCTACCTGCACCATAGTCCATGACTTGGGCCTTTTATGACTGAGCCCACCACACGTCTGTAGCTGGCTGTCCTTGCTTGTTGCCACACAGGTGAGGGGACGGGTACTCTGAGAGCCATTTTAGATCAGCCGGGCCCCGCTCTTCCCTAGGACACTGAGAATAAATTATCCAACTTCTGCCATTAAGCTAATTTCCCTAATTCTTATGTTTCATTTAGTATCATTCTGTCTTTGAAATTTCCAACGATAAGCTTTAATTATATTAGCCATAGTTCCCAGAGCTTCACACTGAGGTATTGGAAAAAGAATTATAGGAACTATAAAGGCAGTGATTATCAGGGAGTTCAGGAAAGACTTGGAGGGAGTGGACACTCCTCTCTGATACCTCTGCTTCTGGGCTGCTGTACCCCTTTACCCCACCATGACACATAGCAATTCCTTCCACAAAAGACATAGTGAGAAGGTTATCAGGAAATCATGCTTCATTTCAACATTTCTTAAAAGATCTTTTTGGTACCTATGACTTTTGTATTTACTTTATATTCATTCATTCATTCATTCATTCATTCATGTTCTACCAACTAAACCACAAGCTTATCCATTTCTTCTTAGCATTTTCACAGCCTAGAAGAACACTCATGAATTGAACCCTGGCCCCTCAGCTTCCCTAAGCAAGTGCTTAGTCCGCTAAGCTATACCGCCAGCCATTCTAAGGTCCTTTTAAACAACTTTATCTGATAGGCCAGGCTGTCTTCTATATTTCCTGTGGTGTCCAGTGAAGTCTTTGAGAGAAGGGACAGATAATTTTGTCCTCAATTATGTGTTGGCCCAAGTTAGTTAAAACAAGAAGATTATCAATAGTGTTTTGGAGTACTTCATCAATATCATAGATATGTTGAATGATTCTTATTTGAAATGCTTAGGACCAAAAGAGTTTAAGATTTTGGAATTTGTTTTGATTTTGGAATGTTTTGGAATGTTGAACATGTCTAATCTGAAATTTGCTCAATACACTTCAGATAAAAGTTTTGAAGCATTTTTCTTTTTGGATTTTAAGGTAAGGATGTTTGGGGTAGGTATGTCTTTCTCTTGAAGAGATGATTAAAAAATTATTTTTGTTATCTTTGTAACTCTTTTCTTGCAGCCTTTAGCTCCTTTTGTGAAGAATTGGCTTGTGTTGCTAAAAACACCTTGCTTTAATTTTCTTTCTTTCTTTCTTTCTTTCTTTCTTTCTTTCTTTCTTTCTTTCTTTCTTTCTTTCTTTCTTTCTTTCCTTTGTGGTTCTGGGGATTGAACTCAGGACCTTACACTTGCCAGGCAAGTGCTTTGCTTTAATTTCATATCCTTCTTTTCATCAACTGCTATTAGGACTTAATATGAACTAATCAGAGGATACTTTGGGGAGCTATGTTGGCCATTTAAAATAAGCTATCTCTTGCTTGTTTTTCTTATTTAAACCCAATAATAGTAAAGTCTGTTGTAACAGAACTTTTGTAGATACTGAAATGAAAGACATGCTTTGCATACTCAATATTAATGGTTAATAGCCACGTTTAGAAATATGCTAAGTACCCTACATTTACCATTACATTCAGTCCTCATAACCTGAGAGATGGTCATTAATATACTTATTTTATAGAAGGGAAACCAAGAAAAAGAGATACAAGCTAACTGGCCCATGATGACACAGCTTGGAATTTGCAGAGCTGGGGTATGGTCCTATGGTCTTTTTTGATTCCAAAATTACTGATGCGTGTCATCGTCTGCTCTATGAGCAGGGCTATGTTGGTCTTGCTTCCATCAATTATGTGCAATAATAATCTAGTAGAGTGATTGCTTCTATCACAGTCACTCCAATAATAAAAGAAATTGATTGTGTGCTGCCAGCATTGTGGGTAACAGAAGACAGCGGAGATCTTTCTAACAGGTTTATTTTCCCAATAAAAGTGGTTTTCCTTGAGTAACTCTTACTCTTCTTCTAGAACAACCTGTCCTGTCATCTTGTATTTCAACTAATGAATTTTAAAAAAACACATACAACACAAGTCTAACATCTAATGAGAAAGGGAGAATTGATGTGCTTGCATATTCATGACAGTACTTTCCTCCTGCTGGGCTTGCTTCCTTTGGCTTGTGGCTTTATTAAGCACAAGGTGAATGCTGGTATTCTTTCTTCTCCAGATGGCTCATCCTAAAACCTGGTTTCCAGCGATGTGTTAATTTTAGCCTCATTTTAGTTCATTAAAACAGTCAACAAGTTCCTTGAGTTTATCACAATGGGAGTTTACTTATTTTTAACTGTCTAAAGTTCAGTGTTGTGCTGTTTTTCACTTGGCAAATAATTCCCTATAAGTAATTCTGAAAACCTTTTCCTATAAAGGTGGTCCCTTCTAACTCATGGTAGAGAAAGCCAGATCACCAAGAAGTTAAATGACTTTTAAGGGGGTTTCTAACATCCAGACTAAGCTCCTATCTCAGCTTATTTTCCAGGACTTGCTTTGTCACTCTGTCCTTGGCCCCAAACACAATTCAACTCTGCAATCTCTCCAAGCTCTCAGCATTCTATTCCATTAAGCTACTTACTGTCCTTTGTAGCATAAGAGATGATAGCACCATGACCCCCTGACCTGGTGGTTGCTCAGTTCTTTACTGGGCTTATGACTGCTCTTCTTGTGGTTCCTTCTGGTCTGAGATGGCCGTGTGAGCTACACCTGGGGGAGGCCTTTGAGGGGTCATCTGTTTGTGCTTCTTGCCACGCAACAGTGGCAATGCTCCTTATTTCTCTTCCTTGCCTTCTCAGCACTCCAGTTTTATGGACAGTTTCTTTGGCTCCTTCATTCCTTCTGCTGCTGTTGTGTGTGTGTGTGTGTGTGTGTGTGTGTGTGTGTGTGTGTGTGTGTGTTTCTCTGATTGTTCATTCAGATGGTGAACAGCCCAAAGCAGAAGTGTTGCTTCCCTGAGTAGAAAGGCGAGGCTTGTTGACATTCTAGCAGCAAGCTGTCCCTCTGCTGATACTGAAGGCGAATAGGTCCTGTCTGTAGAAAGCCTAAATTAACATGCAGATGTGTTTGGGAGGGACAGTCCTTGATTGGGGACTCTGTCCTGGGCCCTTTTTCCCATTGGCCCTCACTTCCTGTCAATATATAACCTCCGTGCAGATTATCCAGCCTCTCATGTGAGCCCCCACACTGCTGTCATGTAGCCTGTGGCAAATTCATTTAGGTTCGCCAAAACATATCTAACTTATTATGTTCAGAGCTGATCTCCGCTGTCCTGAGACAGCTGAACCTGCTCTTCTGTCATTCTCCTCTCTCTGCAAATGTCCAGTCTGATCACTCAGTCACTCAGATCTAAAACCTAGGCCTCATCTGTCACTCTTCCTTTTCTCACAACTCACATCCAATGGATCTTCAACTTCTGTCAGCAATGACTACACAATATGCCCAGAAGCTGAACCCTCTTCAGCATCTCATGCCTATCTCCTTGCTCCAAGCTGCCTGTCTGGCCCTGCAGAATCACAATAGCTTCTTTTTGCCTTTTTCCCTTCCTCCCGAAGTCCCTTGGCATGCTAGCTAGAGTGATACTGCAAGACCACATCACTGTTCTCTTGTGGTAAAGCTTTTGATTTCTTAGCTCATTTGATGTAAAATACAGGGGTCTGTATGATCCAGCTTCCCTCTCTAATCTCTGATCTAACCTCTAGTTCCTTTGTTCTCCTCCAGTCCAGCCACGGGGGCCTCCTCACCTGGAATACACATCACATACTTTGTTGGTCTTTGCATCTGCTTGGAACATCACCCTATGGAATTTCATCTCTCTACTCAAATGTGGCCTTCAGAGACTCTTCCTTGACCTAAATAGAGAAGTGTTCCTGCCTGAGAGCAGTAAAGTTTTTGTATACTATGTGTCCGCATTATCTAGTCAATGCTGTTACTTCTTGCAAGGTAACATGCAGAAAATATTAGCATTTAGTAAATATGAATGAGTTAATTAGTTTCCAGGTAATAAAATATCTTTGGTATGTATTGTTTATATATGTGTGTTATTTTTCCTTGAATGTCTTTGATTTGGTTTTATTTATTTATTTATTTTTGTTTGTTTATTTATTTTATGGCTGGCTCAGCCTGCCCTGGTGGTGGGGCTGGCGCAGCATGTGGTGCTGGGGATCGAACTACAGTCCCTACGGTTGCCTGAGCTTTCCTAAGCAGGCGCTTTAGACCACTGAACCATCTCACCAGCCCTGATTTAGTTTTGGTGGGCTGCATCTTGATTCATATTTGTGTGGTCCATGGGCTCATCACATATCCCAATTTCTTAACCCATAAAGTTCAGGTTGGACTATGTAATGTGGAAGGCAGCCTGACCATGTCTTCTGGGACTCTTCATGTGGGCTCTTTTCTCAGTTACAGTCTCATTGCTGAGACACAATATCCAACACCTACAAATTAATTATTTTTATCTTATTTCTAGAGATCAATTAGGCAGGAGAAAGAAACAAAAGGAATACATATAGGAAAAGAAAAACTCAAATTATCATTAATTGCATATGTGATAGTCTACACAGAAGACCCAAAGAGTTCCATCAAAAGACTATTGCAATTAATAACAAACTTCAATAATGCGGTAGGATAGAACATCAGCATGTTAAAATCACTAGCATTGTGTACACCAACAATAAATAGGGTGAGAAGGAAATCATGGAAATAATATTATTTATAGTAGCTTCAAGATAAATGAAATACCTAGGAATTAATTTAACCAAGAAGTGAAAGACCTCTATAAAGAAAACTACAGTACTCTGGAAAAAGAGATTTAATAAGACATCACAGAATGGAAGGATGTCCCTTGCTTCTGGATAAGCAGAATCAATATTGTCTAAATGGCCATATGTTGAAAACTCTTACGGAGATTCAATGTAGTCCCAGTCAAAATACCAGGAGCATACTCTATAGATCTAGAAAAAACAATCCTAAATACATATGGAACCAGAAGAGACTCAGGTTAGCAAAAGCAGTTTGGGGTGTCAGAAGCAAGGCAGGAACCCTTGTATTAACCTGATTTCAAGCTCTATGACAAAGTGATAATGATGAAAACGTATGGTAAGAGAGAAGAAACAGATACGTGGATTGAGGGACTAGAAGATACTGAAACATCCACAGATAAATTCAGCTATTGGATTCAACAAAGAGACCAAAAATATATATTGGAGGAAAAGTAGCCTGCCCAACATGTAGTGCTGGGAAAACTAGTTATCTTGTGCAGAAGACTGAAATTGGCTCTTATCTCTCTCCATATACTAAATTAAAACCAAAATGGATGAAAGGTCTGAACATTAAAACACCAACACTAAACCTTGTGGAAGATGAAAATATGTAAAATACTTGAAGAGATAGGTGTAGGAAAGGATTTTCTAAATAGAACCTCAGTTGCACAAGAAATAACAGCAAGAATCAACAAATGGGATTATGTCACACTAAAATTTTCTATATAGCAAAAGAATCAGTGAAAGGGCAACTTACAAAAATGAGAAAATAATTTTGCTTGCTACTCCTCAGACAGACAACTAATATCTAGAATATGCAAAGAATTCAAACCACCTAAAATTAAAGATATAGTCAAGAAACAGGTAAAAGAATTGAGCAGATAGTTTACAGAGGAAGAAATACAAATGGTCAACAAATATATGAGAAGAGCTCAATATCTCTGGCCATTAGAGAAATGAAAATTAAAACAACACTTAAGATTTTATCTTACTCCAGAAAAAAATGGCATTCACTAAAAAAATCAAACAAACAAACAATGACAAATGCTGGCAAGGCTGTGATGAAAAAGGAACCTCCTTCATTGTTGGTGGAAATGCAAACTGGTACTAACAGTATAGAAATGTATATAGAGAGCTCTCAAAGAACTGAAATTAGATATTCCCTATGACTTAGTGTTGTAGTCAGGGTTTACACAGGAATCATTTAATACAGGACACATTATTTAAAGGATTATTTCATAATACTCACCAAAGAGTCAAATATGAAAGCATGTGGGAGATCTATCCACACACTGAAGACCCTAAGAATACAGCTGGCGGCCTGGATTTCTATGGTAATGTCCTGTACAAGTCCAGCTGGAGGCCTACAGTCCACAGTGGTGTCTCCTGTAAGTCTATATAAAAAATACGCACTGGGAAAATCCAAAGGCCAGTGGTGGAAGCACGAGAATATCAAGTGAAATAATCCAGACACACAAGCTGAAATACTATATGGTATCTCTCATTTGAGTGAAGCAAAGTACAAACAAAGGGAATGATAACGGTTGCTAGAGAAGGACAAGGCAATGGATGTTGCAACAGGGAAGTGATCCAGAGGAACGAGGATAGAGGGAAGGAGGCGAGGAAGGGAAAATAAATAGAATAAAGATAAACCGTGGGCAGGAACCTAACGACATGTAACATTACATGCCATAGTATAAACTTAGATTAATAGTATCAACAAGAATGAAAAATGGGAGAGGGGAACTGGAAGAGGAAAGAGGGAGGGCAAGGGAAGGGGAAGGGCAGCTAAAAGAAACCAGCTGTGGTATGTGCATGCAACTACTCCCCAAGATGATTATAAGCCACATGAATGGGAAACACATACTAATAAAATAAGATAAAAAACAGCCACAAATTAAAGGAAGAGAGGCCTATTTTGGCTGACAGTTTTGTCCATAGTCTGCTTACGCAGAGGCAGGGCAGCATGGCAGAGGGACCCGGTAGAAGAGTAGCAGCTTAGAGCATGGTAGCCAGGCATAGAGAGAAGGACCAAGGAGGGAGGGAGATAGGCCTTGTGCACCACACCCCAGCAACCCACCTCCTTAACCAGGCCTCACCTTCCAAATCACATTTAGCTGTAAACTCACCAGGGAACTAACCCATAAATAAATACCTCCTCATGAAACAGTCACCTCCCCAAAGTCCTACCTAGAGTGCCTGAGGCTTTGGTGGTGGTAGTGGAGACATCTAGGTATAAGCCATAACAATTCTCTTCAGAGTCCAAATTCACATTGTTATGCAGAAACACTGGGAGATGTGTTGCCAGACGCCAATTAATAGTAATAGATCAGAATGTTGCTACATGATTTGCATTAAAGCATCAAAGCAGATGTGAGAGCATAAAATAACCTGCCCTTCCTCACTTAGCTGCATTCTGCTATGCTTTTTTGCTGGGGGAGAAGTGAAGGAGCAGCACTGGCATTGTATATGAACCAGGGGATGGTTTTGGGAACATCTTAGATGTGAATGCCAATGGTTTATGTACTGTGGTGGGAAAGCCAATGCCTAAATCATGGGTGTTGTGTTGCTTGAGCTATAAAGGTAGGACACATGGTCTCTGCTTCATAGTTTATGATCTAGGTTGAAAGATGGTACTTTGAGAGCGTGTATAAGGTACAAGTTCATATGTCTGAGTGGCAGATGCATGACCCAGTGTGTGTTTGAGTTGTAGGGTGGAATTCTTTTGGGTTGAGATTGTTGGAGAGTTTGGTTCATAGAGAATGGAGCCTGAAGCTGTACCTTGAGGATTCACCTTTCTCTCTAGGGGTCAGTTCGGTACGATGCTTTCTCTCTTTTCTTTGCCTTAGTGCGGCAGCAGTGGTTTTCACTAAGAATCAGCTTTCTGCCTATCCTTTGTGATCCCACCAATTATAAATAATTCCTTGTTGAATTATCATAGTGTAGGTGGACCATCTATTTCTTGTTGGGATCCTGACCAGAGCAATGATATAACACATTTTCTTTTTAATACAAACAATTGAGATGTACAGAGTATGGCTATTTTTGTTCAGCAAGACATACTGTATTAGGGCTGGGGCTGTAGTTCAGTGATAGAGTGGTGTGCAGGAGGCCCTGGGCTCTGTCTCCAGCACCATACATACATAAAATATGCAATGCAATTGGGTCCATTAGCAAAATATAAACTTCATATCTCACTGAAGCAGAGTTAGTAGGATTTCTAAATCTCCAACCTTCTACTTAAACCTCCTTGTCTTGGAATCCTGATGAGCTATATGTTACCTGGCTCAGATCCATAAGGAACTTGCCCTTGGCATCCTAAATAAGTAGGCTGATGATATAATTTATTTTCCAAAGTGGAAATACTTTTGCGAGTGAAAGAGTGCATACAAATAAATAATTCAGGGGCAATACATATGAACCAAGATTGTAGGAAGCAGAAATGACTTAATGGATGGTGTCTAAAGAGATATCACAGAGTCATCCCTTGTGTTGTGGGGAATTACTTCCAGAACTCTTTCCTGGAAGTGATATTCAGAATCTGAATATTGTGTGATATTCAGAGCTGCAGATGCTCAAATTAGCTACACAAAACAACCTAGTCCTTGCATATAATCTATGCGCATCTTCCTATATACTTTCCATTACCTCTTAGTGACTTAGAAGACATAATGCAATGTCAGAGTGACATAAATAGCTGTTATACTGTATTATTTAGGAAATAATGAAGGAAAGAATTCTGCGCATGTTCAGCACAGATGAATTTCTTTTGCAAATATTTTCAAGCAAAATCACAGTTGAATCTATGGATGTGGTGCCTGTGGATATGAAGATGTGACTGTAATGAATCTTCATGAACTTGAAGTGAAAGGAAAATAGAGAATGTGTCTTCCATCTGCCAGGTCTACTCTGTTGGCCATCGTCAGGGGCCCTGTTCTGGGCTGCAAGAAGAACCTCATTGCTGTCTATCACAGTCCCTGAGTGAGGACCATCCCAGATAGAGGCAGGAGGGGGAGGGGAAAGGGATGAGCAAGAGATTTAAGATATAATGTGTACAGTGCCAACTCGTCACAAGGAATGTCAACCTTATATATGACAAATATATACTTCAAAAGAAAGTGATCCAAGAAAACATTCAAAATCAAACTAAAGAGGCCAGCCCTGGGGTTCAGGACCATTGGATGTGTAGAAGCTGGGTGACAATGTTGGTAGCACCTGGGCTCTTCCTAGAGTTGCCCTTCATAGGGACTTAACGTGAGAGCAAGCCTTTAAGAGGTTTATATTTTAGCGTCTTTTAATTCCGTCTCGTTGTCATTGCCATCAGAGTAATTAAAGCATCCCTGGACCTAGGGAGGAGAGTGGTTCTATGTCGGATGAGAAGAGTGCAGCTCTTTAGAGAGGAAGCACCCAGGTACTTCAGCTGGGACCAGCCCTGTGAACAGAGACCAGCATCAGGGTTCCAGATGCTTTGAAAAGCAAAGTAAAGATCTGAGCCACATTGCCAGCTCACTCCTACGTCTGCAGGGTGAGGCTTATGTAGGGGAGAAATCTTTACAAACCTTTCATCAGCTAAAAACCGTGAAGAGATGCTTAAAAAGCACCAGACATCCCAGTAGCTGTGGCCCCTCACTTGGCTGTGTGCGGTTAGCTTGGAGGCAGTGTTGGGATTATCCAGCCAGTGACTGGATTGATGCCCACTCTGCCTCTCCAGGGATTTCCCTGTAGGCTCTCCAATGAAGCGTTTCATTAGAAAGGAGAGCAGTTTGGACAGCCTTTGTTCAATAATTATCTTTTGTAATCTGTGCCAGGTTTTGGATTGATTTGCACAGCTTGGACATAGCCTTTCTTCCTCATTACCCTTGTCCACAGTATTCTTACTGTCTACTTATAGGGAGCACTTCACATCGCGCTGTCCGCACTAGTCAACATCTTTTCTGCTTTTGAAAATAA
>PVKN010037896.1:0-11252 GCA_004027915.1 Capromys pilorides
ATGAGAGAAAATCAAAGATTAGATTTCAGAAAGCCAAGAGGACTTTTACATTTGAAATGCTCCACAAATGATTACAAAACATGTTCTCCCGACTCTAATGAACCTTAGTGTAAAAATTCTAGTTCTAGAACAGTAACAAAATAAAGTCTATAATCATAGTGCAACTCCACACATAGTCTTTAAGTCAACGACCTAGCAATTACTAGGAAAATATGCTTAAGCATTAGGCATCATTTTTTTTTCCTCATTAACTCATGTGCTCCATTTCATAGATGTGTGGAAAAAAAGTCTGGTGTCCCTTTGCGTCTGGGACGGGATGCATACGTATTCTCATTCTTGGTTTATATTAAAAATAAACTAGAGCAAGTGGAAATGTGCCACAGGATGTGGTCCATCAACTCCATGTGACCTCAATGTCTGTGTTAGAAAACAACTTTAACTATGAACTTCAATTGTGATTTTTCAAAATAATATAGAAAGAAAATAACTCCTTCTTACCTTCAAACCAAGACACATTCAAGAAGCCAAGTCTGCTCAGGTCAGCAGGCACTAAATGGGCAAGTCCATGGCCACCATAGGATCTGAAGCCGCAGAGATTTCCTGCCACATATCACTGCGAGTGACGCCAGGAAATGCTTTAGCTCACACTATGACAAACAGACCTTGAAACAGTTGTGCTGCAATGTCCTTTGAAACTCAGAGTCTGAACAAGTACTTGTTGAAAACCTTGCCCTACCAGAGACTGAAAATAAAGAATCAAGCAAGATGATGGGAAACTCACCTTGAGTATATCTTTGTATGGGAGTGTATCATCTCCATTAATTCTCAGGACCATCTCTGTGAGATCACTGTCCTATTCTTTCTAATGAGGAACTGAAGCTCAGGGAGACTAAGTAAAGTGACCAAAGTTATAAACGTCCAGTAAATAATTGAGCTGGGGTCCAAACACAAGTCTACTAGTTCCAAAACTTGCTGCTGTACCATAATGTTTCCCTATCTCAGAAGACAGGACAAAAATTATGCTAACAGGAAAACCCTGTCTCAAAGAGTAGCTTTTAGCCTGCTATGGTAACAGATGATTATCAAGGACAAAGAGAGGTGAATCACGGTCCCAGAGGATAAGCTGACTCCTTGGCCTGCTGAAGTACAACCCCAACCCTCATCCCTAGCCTGGCCCTGGGGTCAACCTTCACACAAACGTGGGTAACTCATACATTCCCAATGGAAAGAAGCCTCAGGATCTCCTTTTGTTAAACTTTCAGCATAAAGCTGAAGTCATTCTTGTTTACCAGTAGATTCCATCCCCTAAGTAAGTCTCCATGCTTCATTAATTGGGTGCAGTGATGTATTACAGACAACGTATAAGTTCATTAAAGTGTATGAGTTTAAGAGCAAAATCTCTTTCCAATTTTTGGCTGCATATTTCTTCACCATTGCCTGCAGAATCAAGAGTTGTTGACAGACACATGCCTGGTCCCTAGAAATCTGGCATCTGTTCTTTCTATGGTGATCTGGGAAAGTTGCCAGAATGTTCCCAAGCAAATTTTTGGAGGATGGTTCTCTTTAGGTGTAATTAAAAGGACTTCAAGCTTTCACATGTGGGTGAATGGCAAAATGGTAGGGTTGTAATCTATATCCATTTAAGTAAATAAAAAATGAAATCCTATAAAGGTGATAATAGGAAAGAGAAAATTAGAAGGGGCTCCCTTGCTCCTTACTTTCTCTCAGAGACTTGTGCCACTTTCAGGCTCTGTCTCTCAGTGCACGAAAGAACTGCGCAGTGTGTGAGATGGTGACATGGTGCTAGAAGCCCAAGGTTTCTGGAGACTCTTGTCCAGGCCCTATGGCGACAAGAGAATCAGCTTGGAAGCCATGGTCCCCAGCAACCCTTCTGGCACCAACAAGAGTTTCCTAATGACTCTGTCATTGTTTCACTTTCCTGTTGCTAACAAACAATTTACTTCATAAAATTGAATTTGTTGACCAAGTAAATTTTCCCTCCTCTGATTTGTCTGAAACATTTTATTTTTAATAAAAATGAAATGTACTTTAAAAATAAAGAAAAAATGATGGGAAAACAAAAAGCACAGGTGTAGCTCTCAAAAGAAAACAGTGTCTTGAGAAATGATGACTTTCAAATACACAGTTTTTGAGTCCAAACTAGCTAGTGAGATCCCACACCAGCTAGAAAAGCCTGTCCACACATCCACTGTGGCCAAAGGTGCTATCCTGGGACTCAACTTCAGAATTCCTAAATCTCTCTGAATCAGAAAATAGAACTAGATTATAAAAACAGCGTTGGAATAGTTCTAACAACAAGCACTACTTAACTTACAGAATTTGGCACATGATGGAGACACCGATTATTTAGGCAATGTGTACTCCCTATGGGGTAAGATGCTTCTCAGTTTTATAAAACAAAACAAAACAAAACAAAACAAAACACTAAGCCTTTGATGCTGGCATATTGGCTTCTTTCTTTTGGGTGGATTCTTTTTTTGTGTGTTTCCTGCCCCAGATTAATCTGATATACAAAGCACGTGTTATTGGAAGAGATTTTGGCTATTTGTGCCCAAAACATTGGACTACTGAGTACATTAATAAGCAAACTTGAAAATGACTTGGATTTTTAAAGAACGCTCCAGATATGTTATTGTCTTGCAGCTGGGCCCAGCATTCTTTTCTCTGGTGGTATTAAGCTGGAGCCACAGGCATGTAGCAGACGCCACTTCACCAATAAATCCCGTGGTTGAGTGAGGCATAGATGGCACTAGTCATATTTAATAATAAGCTTGGTCTATGGATGTGGATGCCTAACAAGAATTCCCACCGACCCTCATCACCTTTGAAAAGCAAAATGTAACACTGTAGGAAACTACAGATGTAGAAACCATCAATTCAGATCAAGTGATTCAGATCATCCTTTGGATGCTGAATTTGTCCACTGATACTTGATCTTTTTTTTTTTTTTTTTTTTTTTTGATACCAGAGATTGATGTTAGGACCTTGGACTGTCATGCAGGCACTTATGCTGCTGAGCTATCTCCCAGCCTGTCCACTGATTCTAAGGGGGAAAAAGTGGGAGAGAATGGGAAGCTATATCCTGGATATCATCATGAAGCCACCTATAAGTGACTGTATGTCAACAGAAGTCAGATACTGACAAGAGGATTTTGTTTTTTTGAAATGGAAAATCATTGGCATTTTCAAAGAATACACTAATATTTCTTGAGGATTAGGAACTAGTAGAAATCTCAGGCTTAACAGAGGGAACTGTTTAGCAGAACCTTCATGAAATCGATTTAAATTTTATGAGGAATTAAGTTACAGTTTTTGACTCTGGAACATTAAAACCAACCGCTCCGCCAAAAATGTATTTGGGATTTAACATTTTCTTTTGGAAAAACAGCTTAAAAGTGACGCACCCGTCACTTAAAGGCTGTGAAACTCTATTTTAACAATATGATGGGGCCTACTTTCAACCAAAGCAAAGTTAATAATAACATGGTCTAAGATCAAGACTAATAGCACATGTGGTTCAGTATCTACTTATAGACACTCTGGGAGTTGTGTGGTCTTTCATGATAGCCATTGGGGCTGATTCTGAGTTGGTGAAAGTAAGCTAATCTTCCATGGTCAATGCCAGGAACCAACTCACATTCCCTATTATACTTAGGCAAACAATATTCTGTGTTATAATGTGGAAATCCAGAAGTGTAGCAGAGCCAAAACTTACCCTGAGTAAACACAAAACTTCACCATTTGGAGTGTGAGTTCTATATTATGGCTCTAAAGATGGCCAGCCTCCACCCATCAGGCCGGTGTTTCTGATTGAGAGCCAGCTCAAGACCCCTCCTGGCCCACCTCAGTCTGATCACACCTCCTGGAGGGAAGGCTCATACCCAGGGGCTCGCTCTTCTGGGGCTTCTTGTTAGAGAGTGGCATCTCCAGAGAACAGTCCTCTGGGAAGCCAGGCTAGGAGGCCTGCAGAGGGGCCTTACATACAGACTGTGATATTTTCCATTCTGGGGGGGCAGTGAATGCCTAGGCTAGCCTGAGAGTTCTTTGCATCTGGGAATAGGGTATGGGAAGAAGCAAGTACACAATTTTCCTCCTATAAATTGGATGGTGATGGAACAATTTTAGGATGCTCTGAAAACCATGTGTTATTGTTTATGTTAAGAACTCCTGCTGTGAACAGAACATATAGTTCTGTACACAGTATCATTTGCTGAAAGGATAAAGAAAGACTACTGAAACCCACTGTCATTCTTAGTCACATGGACCCAGGTTTTGCTATCCACCATTTGGGATATTTTCCTTTGAAGTAGAATGCTACTAGTGAGGACTCTGTTAAACCACAGGTGGTGGCTTGGTGCAGTGGCTGCGTCTGGGCCCCAATCCTGGAGCTGTGTAACCTAGGGTAAGCTATTGATCCCCTCCCCATCGCATCAGAGCCTAAGACAGTCAAAGTTCACTCTGTGCCAAAGCTGCTTACACAACACATGGGAGGGCCAAATGTGCAAAACACTGGACCTATTGATCAACGAACGGAAGCTCGTATCACCTCCTTCTATTTTTAGTGCATTGAATTTGGAAGAGTAAAATCCTCTCATCAAATAATGTGTCATATATATATATCTCTGTTAGCTTCAGTTGCCTCACTATAAAGTGGGAATGAGAAAAATCCTGTAGCATTGGGTTATTCTGAAGATTAAATAGTCCAAATAAAATGCCTGTCATAATCCATGCATTTAATATTAACCCAACAAATCTTTATTGTGTGCCCACAGTGTATAAAGCAGAGCTAGAGTTACTATTATTGTTGTTGTTACAAACTCTCCTAAGGCAAGACAAATTGTTATTTTCACCTATGAATATCTTTATCATTCTAGAACTATCTATTAGGGCTCGAGTAATGGACCACAGCTGAGTTCTGGAGAAGGCTGGTTTGGGTCCTAAGAGCTGTTAGCATAGAGAGTGTGGCTTAGGGTAGAGGGACAGGGAACCATGGAAGCAGGCATGAGGTAGAGTGTCTATGCAGGAAGATCAAGTAGGAGATATAGAAGAGAAACTTCACTTTCTCATAACTCACAAGGGTCTTATCTAGTTGTTTTCCATTCGTGGGCACTAATAAATGACAGTAGTAACCTAAACCATGGTGCATGCTTTTTACCATGACCAGCAACAGTCATTAATATTCTCCTCATCAGTCTTTGTGACTAAACTGAAGGCCTAGTGTCCATCCACACTCAGAGCAGTGAGATCCTCCCAAAGGAGCATGGACCATGGAACAAAAGGCAGGAGCTCCAGCTCCAGGTCCTCTCCTCGCCTCTGGGCCTTGGGAGGCCAGTGAGCACTTGTTAGGCAGGCTGTCTGGGTCTGGACTTGCACTCCCATCCTGGCATTGTGGCCCTTGGCCCTCCTGCAGGGCATCTGGCTGTGGTTTTCTGGGTGAAGTTTCAGGGAAAGCTTTTTTTGCCCACAGCTGCAACAGCTAGTTGAAGGCCTTCCTGGAGGGAAGCACAGGAGGTTGGTTGTGGTCAGCAAGAAGCCCCAGGAAAGAGGAAGCCAGTCACAAAGACAGAGAAAAGTTTCAAGACTACTAAGTGGTTCACTATGTGTAAAACCCTGACACAGTGAGCACAGTCTCAGTGTTTTTAAAATAAATAACCCTGCTGCCCCTTCTTTATGAAGTTTCCTTCCTGGGGCAAACAAAATTTGGTGGTGAAACTCTGTGGTGAAACTATATGGTATACCACTAGAATAAAAGTTGCTTCACTACTCTACTTGAAAAGCTATTTAGCTTTGCTACAGCTAGATCAGAGTTATTTGAAGTGGAAGAGCTCAGGGCTATAAGGAGAAGGGAATGATGGCAATTTCTTTTATTTCTTTCTTTCTTTCTTTCTTTCTTTTTTTTTTTTGAGACAGGGTCTCACTATGCAGTTCAGACTGGCCTTGAGCTCACTTTTGTAGCCCAGGTTGGCCTTGAACTCACACTGATCCTCCTGCCTCAGCCTCCCAAGTGCTGGGATTACAGGCATGCACCACCATGCCTGGCTGGCAATTTCTTTTTCATGTCTACCTAGCCTTCACATTGGAAGGCTGGAGGAATAGGACACTGGGCCACCCCTATAGGCATTCTCACGTGATCCTCCCAGACATCTCCACCAAGTAGCTGTAGCTAATATGCTGTGTTCAACACTTTAAGACCTGGGAAAGGAGAGAAAGCTGGGAGGAGGAGAGCCGGGTCTGACTTCAGATAGTGAGGCAGGTGCTGTGGCCCAGAAAGGCCCTGGCCATGGTCTCCGTCTCCCAGAAGCCTCTGCGGAGCTACCTCCTGAAAGAAATAATTCCCTTATTTCACACAAACTGAGGACAGGGCCAATCAGCATCCTAGAGAGAAAGTCCTCAACAAAAGTTTCTTTTTGGTTCCCTGCTGCTCAACCATCACCTTTCCCAGCCCCCACCCCCTTTATTGTTCTGATCACAAAGACAGAAGCCATGGAGCATGGAGGAAAACATGCTAGGTTTTCAGCCACAGCCTGACAGGTTGTGCCTCTTACTAGCTGTGTGTTGAACTTGAGGATGTGGGCCTCAGGCTGCTGATGTGTTTTCTCTTTTGCAGAATATGTGTCTGTCAGGTATATCTATGTCTATCAGAGTATAGTGCCTGGGTGGGGCTAATGCTTGATATCTATGGCATTCCTTGATACCTTCTTACTACAGGAAAGACAGAGAATACTGAAAAGTCTAGAAGAGAAAATAGAATGAGCAGAATCCACAACCACAGTTAACAACTGACATTTGTTTGCTGTTTCTTCAACCAATCTGTTCTCATACTCTGTATGAGTGTTACAAGCACATGTAAGTTTTATATAATATAAATGTGATACTGTGTCTGATTTTTCATTGTGTTGCTGAGAATTTTCCAGTGTCATTAATGTTCTTCAAATAAAACTTCAGTGGCCTTATCATATTTCATCGTATCACTGTAAAATCACTTATTTAGCTTTCCCCAACTGTGAAGCATTTCTTTTTTTCTTCTTCCAATAAAGGCAGATAGAAGATAAGCTCATCTTTAAAGCCAGAAACTTTTTTTTTTTCCTTTTGGTTGTGCTTTAAGAAGAGGTAGGGCAGACTCAGAAGGCTCTCGGGTAAGCATAGAGCCCACTGCAGCATGGCTGAAACTGGCCCCAGTGGAGCTGGATGTGCCTAGCAAAGACACAGGCGGTACTTGAGGAGCTGTCACAGGGAGTGTCTGCGGTCAGGTCACTAAGACGTCACAGCTCACTGGGACACAGGCAGAGGAAGTGATCTGCTCTGCTCACACACTGAATTGCCCATAGGGCAAAAGATACAGAGAAAAACATCTTGCTACTCTTCCTGTCTCAGAGAAATGGAATGTGTTTCTGTATACTGCACTGTCTTTAGGTCATTAAAAGACACCAACATTTTAAATAGCTTTAAAGCAGGTAAAGCGTTGTTCTCAGGCCATGGTACAGGATAGTTTGTATTATTGTACGCAAAGGTCAAATATGGGATGATTGTAACACACACACCTCGGGATTGCCTATTACACAGGTTGCGTATTTTGGGGTGAGATCAGGAAGGAAATGGGGTGACTGGCACTACACAGCACCCACATGTGGTCAGCAATGTGTAGGCACAGAAGCCAAGTTCAGGCTGCCGGGACCAAAGAGAGGCCCACTGTTGCCAAGGGAACAGAAGAGTGTTCTCCAAAGAAATTCCTAAGTGGAACAGGTAGGCTGAATACACATCCTCGAAAAAGTTGCTCTAAGTCTACACTAAGGGTGCATATTATAACTGATATTCAAAAATCAGGCTACTTCTTTGATGAAAAATGAACATGGAAGATCTATAGGGGAAATAAAATGATGAAACAATAGAAATACACAGGATTTCATGAGTTTGAATCTTTTGGTCTATACCAGCCAGTATTTTAACTACAAATTATTAAACTCTGCCTTAAGCTCATTTTAAAAATGCAAACTCCAAGGGAGAAATATAGGCGTATTTTCAGGAACACTGAATCACATAAAATGATGTAAAGGCTAGTATCTTACTGCTCACAGAGCAACTAGAAATCCTTTTCAAACACAAAATGGGAAGCCCAGGCCCTTAGCAAGGGTAGGGATTCTTCTAGTCCAGGTCTGGTTTTGATGAAGCCAGAGATTCTTTGTTCAAACCTAGGCCCTTCTGAGATATGGAAAGCTCTTATCTCTGAGTGTCCATTTGATCATTTGGAAATACAGATGAGGAGGCCCCCTACCTGTCTATCTGCATTAGCTTCCCAGGGTTGTTGTAATAGATCACTGTGCAGTAGAGGGCTTAAAATAACAGAAATTATACTTGCAGTGTTGGAGACTAGAAGTTCAAAATCCATGTGTTGGCATGGCTGCCTTCCTCTCAAGGGGAGAATCCTCCCCATCTCTTTGAGTTTCTAGCAGTTGCCTGTATTCTTGGCATATGATAGCGAAACTCCAATATCTGCCAAATCTTCACATGGTCACTTTCTGTGTCTCTGACTTCTCTCTTCTCATAAGGACACTGGTCCTTAAGTCTACCATGATCTAGTATGTTCTCTTTTCACTCGACTACCGCTCATATCTAAAGTAGGGTCATATTAATAAGGATGAATGATTAGGACTTCATCATAGTTTTGGGAGACACAACTTAACCTACAACACAATCTCACAGAGTTGTGAAGTTAGTCAACTTCTGCCCAGTATAAAGGTGCCATCTTAATGGGAATGGCCAGTTCTAAAGGTTTTAAATCCCAAGGAGCACCAGTCTGAGGAAGCTTTCTCACCTGTGAGTGCTTATGTCTGTGAGTATTGGAGTTCTGGACCCCAGAAAGCAAAGCTGTATGTAAAGCATGTTGCCTTATATGCCCAAACACGGGAGAAGTGGTCTTGCCAATTGGGTGGCCTTCCTACTGGGCAGTCCCAACGAGTAGGAAAATGTGCAGCAATGCTTCTCAAATGAGTCCCAGTTCCCCCCACCACAATCCATCACAGACTGATATTTTTTGTAAACTCCAATAAAAACAAATTGTTACAAAAATGATCATGGCCGTATCAAATTGCCATAAAAATTTCCAAATGCTTATTTTCAGTTTCTGCCCTTATCTCATCATGGGCTGGTAGTGAGCAGCTTGTGGACTGGCACCAGTCCCTAGACCATACTTTGAGTCACGGTGCTTTGCCGTGGCCTGGGTCACCGCAGACGCAAGAGTCCCTCTGGGACATGCTCCCAGACAGGAACATTCTTCCTCCTGTGGCTCTAAGGAGGGGTGACAGATTCCCAGCTTCATCCTAGGGCACCCTGGCTTAGGAAAATGTGCCCTCCCCTCCCCCTCACCTGTGCCTCAGGGTTTCCTTTGAGCTTCTTTCCAACTGACTGACTTTCCTTTCAGTCTGGACTTGAAAAACAGCTTTCTGAGCAAATACAGGAGATCCCAGCAGTCCCGACACCACGGCTCATATGGAATGTATTTAGAGAAGGGAAAAAAAGCTCAAGCAGAGTGGTTATACGATTTTGAACCGGCTTGGACAGAGTGTGGCTGGAATTTTAGCGCTGGCTTTTGTTTGTGTTCGTCATGACACATTTGTTATACGAGCCACTGCTACTGCTACTCAAGCAGCCAAGGCCCAGACCCTTCAATGGCTTCTTTTTCTTCTGTATCTCAGCTGACCAACAGCACACGCTAAGCAAGGGCCTCAGCTCTCTGGCTTTGAAGTCAGTACCCAAAACGGACACGGGATAACCACAGGAAATGAAGATGCTTTTCTGGCTGCATTCAATGAAATGCTATCTCTGAATGGTCATGTATTCCATCTCTGATGGAAGGATGCGTATTTTCCTTAATTCTTATCATTGAGATAATAGATACCAGTCTGTCTTCTAGGTAATGTTAAAAACACGGTAGCATGGAGCCTCATCATCGCAACACCACTCACTAAAAACTGAAAGGGGGTTGACTAATTATTGGTAAAGGCTCTTATTTTTATTTGTTTTGACTTTGAAGTCAAGGCTACTGAAAGCAGTGCTAGAGCACTGTGGTTCACAGGCAGACATCACAAGAAAGAAATGTGTAGAAGAGATCTATAGAGCTAAGAGCTGGGAATACAAAACTGGCCATAGAATTTCCAAGTTCAGGTGGAAAAGATGCTCCCAGTGAGGTGCAGGGAGCTGATCAGACATTCTCAGTGCCTTTCCTTTTGATGTCACCACAACAATAGAAAAGGTTGCAAAAATCACGAAGGACAAGAAGCTGAGGAAGGATGTCTGTGGAAGACAAGCCCCGACCAATTTCTGGAAGATGAAAAGCAGATGGAGGTTTGCATCCAACTTAGCAGAGAAAGATGTTTTTAAGAGTTGGTGAGAAGGGACATTGATCAGAATGACCAGCTCACCCAACTGAGCCCCTGAAGATGCCAAGATGAGAGCACCAGACGGCACAGTGGGAGAGCTGGCCATCTGTGGAGCAATTCCTTCCTCAGGCACACGTAGCCAGTTGTCTTGCACTACTTGCCTCTCACTCTCCAAGGGAGGGTGGGACACTCCAGGGTCTGGAGGCAGGCAGTCTCAGATCAGTCTCCAGAGAACTGGGGCAGACGATCTGGATCTGCTAACCTGGAGGAGAGACAAAGAGAGGCCTGGGGCGCTGCAAGAGCAATCCTGTGCCTGGTGTATCCAGCATGGACCTTCCATACACCTCCCATAGCAGTTCCAGGGCAGAGTCCACTCTCCTGCCCTGCTTCATCTCCTGTCCCCTAGGGCAGAGCTGTAGAAGATTTTCCAGCATGAAAACCAAACAAAGTCCAGAAAAACCTACAAACATTGGCAAATATTTTTTTCTAGAAAAACTGTTGCTTGGTCTTTCTACAGTGATGTTCACTAGACAATAAGCTTTTCTCAGCACACTTTCATCTGGGCCTTCAGTCCTTTGAGCCTAAACACAGACCAGGTCCTCAGCGGGATGCTTGCATACAAAAAGAGAGATCCAGGTTGACCAAAGGAACCTTGAACAAATAGAAATAATGCACAGAATAGGTGAAAACATCTTGAGACAGTGCCCATATTATTCAGAGGTTTAAAGTGATAGCACATCCAATAAACAAGAATAAGCTATTATGCAAGAGGAAAAAAGATGTGGTTCTTGGGAAAGAGAAAATTCAATAGAATGTTTGGAATATAGACTGAGGAACTTTTCCAGAGGGGAAAAG
>PVKN010037897.1:0-11162 GCA_004027915.1 Capromys pilorides
AGGGAAAAAAAGAAAAGAAAAAGAAATGTGACTACCTTGTTCTGTGGAGTAACATGTTTCACATTGTATTTTAACTGGCATAGTAATTGTACATTTTTATGGGGTATGAGATGATATTTTAATATACATACTACATACTATATATATTGATCAAATCTGGATTGTAATTATGTCCATCACCTTAAATATTTATCATTTTTTGTGGTAAGAAACATTCAAAATTGTTTCCTCTATTTGGAAATACACAATACATATTATTTTTGTGTGTGTCACCCTTTGATGCTATAGAGTACCAGAACTTACTCCTCTAGATCAGAATAACATAGTGCTGGGGTCTAACTTGTAACCTCCCTGCCCCTCCCCGTCCTCTGGTAACCATTGTTCTGTCCTCAATTTCTAAGGCACTTGATCTCACCCTGATATAGGGGAAACACTTGAGGTCAAATAAGCCAAGCTTGTGGCCTCTAAGCTCGAAAAATAAACTCTGTGGAACAATGAAACTTAAGAGTTGGACAGAGCCGGGCATGGTGGTGCACGCCTGTAATCCCAGCACTTGGGAGGCTGAGGCAGGAGGATTGGTGCAAGCTCAAGACCAGCCTGGGGCTACAAAAGTGAGCTCAAGGCCTGCCTGAACTGCATAGTGAGACTCTGTCTCAAAAAGGAAAAAAAAAAAAAAAAGAGTTGGACAATTATTGGAGAAAAGGAATGAGGAACAAGAATGGGGAAATGGGGAACAGAAATAGCTTCTGAGACCAGAGGGGTCCACAGTCGGCTGCCAAGAAGTACAATCATGAGGCAGGTATAATGTGGATCAAAATTATGGTTAACCAATAAAATTTCAGGTTTATTTGCTTAGGTAAAATTTATTTCGTGGTAGCAAGGGTACTAGGGTAACATCCTTAACCTTATCTCATAATCTATAGTCTTAGTCTTGTCTTTAGTTTTAGCAGGTTTAGTCTTAGTAGGTGGGAGAGGATGGCTTACCCCTAATCGGATAATGGGAAATCTCAAAGTGATGATACCATTAATCCTAAATCTTTCTTCACCCTTTAACAAAGTATGTAAATCTAGCCATTGTGATTTTAATTTTCAGTTGTACCTCCAGCCACAGTCCTAATGCATTCTCATTTCCTGAGTTGGCGCCTTCGAGGGCCCAGCCTTGTCTGACTGCATTCAATAGCTCTACCCACATTAGCTGTCTATAATAATACAAGATGATTTTATGTTTTTCTTGCATCCTGACTTCCTATCCAGCCCTCTCAAAGCTGACCTGTAGTGCTACTAGAATGAACTTCCTGTCACACAGCTTGATCATGCCAGTTCCTTGTATGAAATCTTTAATGGCTCACCCTATGGCAGAGATAGACAACTATGATTCTCAAAGGGCCAAATTAGCTCAATGTTGCTTTGGTGTGGATGGTAAGTTATAGATGGATTTGATAATTTTAGGTGGTTGGAAGAAAAATTAAAAGAACTGTATTTATGATTTGTAGAAATTATGTGAAAGTCCAATTTCCATGGCCATGCTAGAAATCGAACACTGGGCCATCACACTTCCTAGATAAGTACTCTGCCCTTGAGCCAGACCATTGGGCCCTTCCATAACTAGTTCTGGAAGGCTGTTGAAGCACGCTTGCTCATTTTTGAATTGACCACTTCGCACTACAATGACAGAGTTAAATTGAAATCCTGTTATTTCCTAAAATAATTGTTGTCTGGCCTTTTTGCAGAGGCAGTTTATTTTCCCTTATAGGCTAAAACTCATTGCTTTTTGATTTGCACCAAATTATGTAGTAATAACACAGAGCTGCCTGAAGTTTACTAGCAGTGTTCTGGTTCCTCCATGAGAAATGGGCTTTGTTTGTCTCTGTTCAGCCTGTGAAACTCTGCTGCAATTCTCCCTGAAGCCTTCCAGGAGGACCCGTCTACTATATCCATGAACCCCTCCTACTACTCTAAAGGTTAGATTTCTTTGTGTTCTCATGATACAGTGCTCTGTGCATAACCCTAACACTGCTGGGGTCTCCTCTCATTGTAGGCTTCCTAGGGGCAGAGGTCACATTTTAGTCCCTAAAATTTTTCTAGCATCAAACATTGTATATGGCACCCAGTAGGTAAATGACAAAGATCTGCTAAATGACTAACTAGATGAATAAACGCCTACTTCCCACCACTCTCACGGTCCCTCATACTTAAGCCATTCCTTTCTTCATGAATGAATAAAATCTAGGTTTAGTTCAAGGCAAAGACAAAAAATGGCTCCATATTTGACACCCAAGATGGGGCACAAACCCATGACCCTCAGATTAAGCCTCTCATATTCTACTGACTGAGATATAGGGGGAATTGGGCTCTAACATTATGCCTTTGCCTACATAAAGCTATTATATTTTTAATAATAAACATATATCTCCAGACAACATTTTCTAGAATTGTTATATGAAGGATAAAGACATTGCCTGCCTGGTCAAGAGGGGTAGACATTCTAGAGGAATGACAGATGTCCACATTTTGGGATTCCATCTTCCTTCCCAGAGCTTACTCTTCAACTCTATGTAGTCTGGAACTGCTGACGCTTGTGAACTCTTTCATGTTAGCATCCAACTTTGGGAAAGGATTTGAATTGGCTGTGAACTTAAGTTGAATTGTAGGTATATTAACTGTGCCAGGAAAAAGAAATCTGGTATATGCATACAAATACTGTTCAGTGTTACTAACCCTGCTGACTTATTTCTCTTAAAAGTGCTGTCTCAAGGTGTATCTTATTTAGAGTCTCAGGTTTATCCTTCTTTATGCTGAGTGGTACTCCACTGTTTAAAAATCCTGTATCTTCTTTATCTGCACATTAATTGATGGCATTTGGCCATTTCCCAAGATTCAGCTATTACAAACTGCTGTAATAAATATGACTATGCATACATTGCTGTAGTGTGATGATTTTAATTTTGAGGTAAGATACCAAGAAGGGGAATAGTTGGGTCAAATAGGACCTCTAGTCGTACTATTTTGAGGAATCTCCATACTGATTTCCACAGTGGTTGGGTTACTCTACCTTCTCACCAACAAAGGAGAAGGGTTCTTTTTTCCCTGTAACCCTGCCAGAATTTGTTGTTGATTGGTTTCTTGATAATAGCAGTCTGAAGGGCTAGCGCCTTGTAGAGGTTATAGCCCAGGATAGCCCCATCTCATGGGTAACATTAGTGCATCACAGAGGCCTGAGAAGGGCAGGGTCAGCTGCTGTCCTGTCCATCACATGTGGACACTCTGAAAAGCGCTGCCTTCCAAGCAGAGAGCAACACTTACTGACGCCACATCTGCCTTTCTTGTCAACCTTCCAGCCCCTATGCTGTGAAAACATAAATTTCTGTTCCTTATAAATTGTTATACTGCTTGCATTTTGATAAAATATCATAACAGCAATGGGCTACAACAATTCTATAGCATGACAATGATGAAATAAAAAACAAGCTACAGGTTGATGAGCGTTATTCTGGGGAAAACTTTTACTTACATCGTAACTATTTTTCATTTGCAACTTCTCAGGCAAAATATCTACCAAATTTGCCCATGCTTGGACCTCTGCCAATAGCATTTGTGATCTTGTACACTGAATTCTTATATTCTAGCAGCTTCTTTTTTATGCAAAATGAGGAATTAAAATACCTTGCTTATTGAAATGTGTTGCTTATTCAAGAACCAACTGAGTTTCCAGAAGTCACCGTAGGTCACGAAACCACTTCCATTTTCTTATTTGTTTTCCTTACCATTCTCATACTGGCCTTAGAGTTTCGCTTCACTTTGCATTAAATTTAGGCTGATAAATCAGGCTTATTTTCCCTCTGCTTAGCCCTCTAGAAAGTATAAACTTCAATAAACTGTAAAGACAGGCATAGCCCACGCTGTTACAGAATGCCTGACGGAGGGCTCTCAGTCTGCACTGCCATCTTACCTAGGCCTCACTGAGTGAATAGAGATTGTCTTGAGCCACATGTAAAATATACAAGACAGTGACTGTATGTAAGTAACAAACTGCATGTTTTTAAGTATGTTTATTACAACAAGGCATGCCCAACTCATAGGCAGCAGGTGGACACACTGCAAATAGAAACCAGAGAAAGAGCACCTGAATTCAAAGGGAAAAGAGACTTTTAACTGGCACAAGAAAACCTCAAATAATAATTTCAGAGCTCAGAACATGATATTCCAGAGTACAGTGTCTTGGCATGCTAAGTACTTTGAAGTGAAGGAAACTGGAAGAGCCTCTGGAGCCACGTCTCTCTCTGACCTTTCCCCACTCGTCTGTCTCTCATCATTCTCACTCTTGCAAAGTGAGTCATAAAAACCAGAATTCCTCTTCCCTGATCAAAATCATAGAAACCATAGAATTCTCTGTCCCCAGACAAGACCTAAGACCTGGAAAGGTCACTCGTTCCTTTTTGCTCTGTGAACTCATTGTGGAGAGTGCTGGCCCATTCCTGTCAGGAAGAAATGCCCCCCAGAGAGGCCAAAAGGAGACCTATGCCTTGCCAGGACCACCTTGATCTGGCACCTGTAGGTCACCCCTTTTTTTGTGGCCAGTCATTCATCATCAAAGTTAAGCATGGAAATTTTGTATGCTTTTCTCTTAACCTGCCTTTGGTTATGGGAGTGTCATCCATGGCCCTTAGGATGTGTGGGAAAAACTATCACAGCTTTCTGCTCCTGCAGTGACAGGTTTCAGAAAAATACTCCTCCATGCATTATTTATTTTAAAATTCATTTTCTTTATCTTTTGCCTCAGTGCTGACATATAGATCAACAAGGAAGACAGCCACGCCGCACTCTTGAGGTGAGGCCAGCCCTGATGGGTCAGAGTGCAACTCTGGGTGCTATAAAGCTTCTGCAAAGCTCCTGTGTCTGGGTTTTCTATGTTGTCTTGGAAATGGTTGCTCCACCCAAGGGAGCAGTGATTGCTCTATCCAAGGGAACCATCTGTGCTCTAAGTGGTACAGAGGATGGCATTCTACTTTCCAATACTATAACTGGAAATGTCCCTATTTGGAAGAGAACTCCTTGACGAGTACTCCTAGAGCTCAACTGTCAGGACAAATATTTGTAGCAAAGGTGACAATGAAGAAAGTCTGTACAGGAAATACTATCTCCACTCCTGTTTTCTCATAGTAATATAGACCAGTGTGGAGGACTACCTGGGAGTCTCTCCTTGAAAGAGGAGCAGCTGTTTCCATTTTGGCTGTGTATTGACATATGCAGAGCTGGCTAGACCTTTTCCTTCTCCCTTTAAATAGCTTTCAGCCATGCATATCAGTCTAGCCAAGGTGCTGGGGGTAGTCTTTGATAATGGTAGTGATTTTTTTCCTAAAGCCCCTACCTACTGCTTCCTTGTGTGAACCAGCTTGGGATGGGATGAAGAGCCACTATTGACTGGGATGGATCCTTGAGATAGAGGCTATGACTTCCTGGAACTTGAAGATTACACCTCCAGAGCTGAAGTACCAACCCCAAAACATCAGACACTATCTCAACTGTGCAATGCAGATTGCCCTTTCTGCATATCCTTCTCTCTGCGTATCACAGAGGTGAATGCAGGCCTCCCACCTCACCCAGTGCATGGCAGTCACTTACTTTCTGCCGTTCTCACAGTCACTCATCCTCAAGCATTCCTTTCTTCAAGAATGAATAAAACCTAGGTTCAGTCCAAGACTGAGGACTGAAAGACGCTGTATTTGGTATCCACCATGGGGCATAAATCCATGACCCTGAGATTAAGCCTATCCTGCTCTACCAACTGAGCTACAGAGGGAATTTGGCTCTAACACTGTGTCTTTGCCCACAGAAGGCTATTATAATCTATTTGCTAATATAGGGCCAACCTCACACTCAAATCAAGGTAGTGTGGTTCTGCTTTATAAAGCTTTTTCAAGTCCCCAGGTAAAAAATATTAACTGTATTAATTGTGTTGAGCTGTGGAGATGAGCAAAGGCTCTTTTTTTTTTTTTTTTTTGGTGGGAGATGGGTGAGGGTGGAGGAAAGTTTATGGAGAAAGCTGACAGGAGAAGAAATGTACAGTGAAGCAACTCTTCACAATAGTTGTAAAGAGAAAAAGTAGAGCAAGACACATTGGAGGCAATTTCTCTGAAATGATCTTCAGAAAATTATTTTATGAAGTCACAAATAATGAAATGTCCTTCATGAAAGTATTGTCTTATAAATTGGAGAAGTCACTGATCTTGTGATTTGTCAAAGCTGTTGAGAAGGAAGCACTTTGTACTGATGGGCTAGGGGCGCGCTGGTTTGTCTAATGGTGGTTCTGTTGCTCTCTTCTCGGCAGACTGGGCAGGGAATTGAATTCCTCTTACTTCTAGTTTCCTGCTGGCTCCGTGTGACACTACCTAACTCTTAGTATAAATTGAAATTTATAGTTTAAGAAGTACTAGGAATTTCTCAGAGCAAAGAAACTTCTTACACAGCATTAGCATCCTAGAACAGTCGAGTACTTCTCCTGTCCCCTCTCCCTGTTTTGCCTTCTTTTTGTGATGCTGGGGATCCCACTGAGGACCTCCAGCATACTGGGTGGGAACTCTATCACTGAGTTCCCTCTCTAGCCCTAGTACTGTATGAAGTCATTTCAGCTTTTAAAACGCTATTTATTCATGAGTTGTGCTTACAAATGCTGGCCCTTAAAAAATAAACATTTTTATCAGAGTGTCAAAAGCAGCCCTTTTACTTAGAATTTACCAAGACGAAAGTGTTGAAAAGTTGAGTTATATGATCCCAGTGGACCACGAGAAGCTCACATTATAGATGATAGCTTTAATAGTCTCTAGGAAGAGCCCAAGTCCTTTCTAAAAGAGTTTTATTTTTTTCTTTTTTTTTTTTTGTGGGACTGGGGTTCGAACTCACGACCTTGCACTTGCCAGGCAGGCACTTGTGCCACGGAGCTATCTCCCCAGCCCCTTAAAAGAGTTTTATTTAAAGGGAAGTCTTCTGCGGCTCAGAGGTCAGCCTTGGGCCAGCCTAAAGAGTACAAAGAGTCGGAAGTGCTGAGAACAGGGCATAGATGAGAGACTGGCCCAGAGTGGCCTCAGACACCCGCCAGCGTGCGGCCAGGGCACATGGCTCTTGCTTAGGCCTGATTTCTGATACGCTGCTGAGAAAAGGTTTAGTCAAGAGTAAGGTCAAAGTATATCTATATCCCAAATTTCTTGGCTTTCATGTGAAACTGGAAGGGTTATAACTCAAGAAAACTTTTAAAAGAAGCCTTTAAGTAAGTACTAGAGTGATAAAGCTTCTTTGCTCGGCCAAACTTTAAGCAGGCTTCTGAACATTCTTTTAGGATCACTGCGCACTTACTGTGAAATCCGGTGTTCAGGAAGGTCTCTGCCGAAGTCCCTCGCCCCTGCTACCTGACCAGGCTTCACCCCTCGGCTCCCCTGCACTCTCTCACCTGTCTTCAGCTGGACTCCGTCAGGCTGGCTTTGCTAGCATCTCCCTCAGATCTTCCTAATTTTCTCTCTACTCAGTCCCGCGCTGCTCCTTGCCAAGAGTTCGCGTGTATTGCAGTGGAGCTGAGCCCAAGCTTCTTCCCTCACTGCCAGCCCTCTGCAGTGATCCGCAGCCGTCTCTGCCCAGCCCTGAACAGCCTTCCTCGCGTGCTTTCACAGTACCCCTGAATCACTGTTTTTTCTATAACCACACAGCTTAATAGTTGCCATGCTTTATGAAATCCTTTTGATTTATCTGGAAGCGATTATAGAGAATAAAATGCAGGAATGGGTAACAGGAAAAAAAGTTTTTTAATCCACGATTTCATAAGGAAAAATGAAATTCTCAACCTGATTTTTCAAGTTATATTTATTACTAATATAATTTTGATTTTCAGTACAATCTTTCAAATACAATCTTTTGGAATAGAAAGAGGTGCAAATGCCAATCTAATTAGCGAGAGAACACAGTCTTTTAAATAGAAAAGTGTAAACAGTGTAGTTACTTCTAGCTTGAATAGTCAAATGTGAAAATTGACTTTTTCTTTAAAAACAAACATTCCTATACTTCCTGTTTATTATCACTACCTATTTGATGCCCTTTTTGTTGCTTCTTTTTTTTATTTTTATTTTTGTCTTTTCAAGACAGGGTCATACTATGTAGCTTAGGCTGGCCTTGAACTCACTTTGAAGCCCAAGCTGGCCTTGAACTCACAGTGGTGCTCTTGCCTCTGCCTTCTGAGTGCTGGGATTACAGACTTGAGCCACCACACCTGGCTTGTTTTTGCCATTTTTATCCGAAGTTTTAAATCATTACATCCACTTACACTGTTCAGCCTTGGCCAGTGTATGTGATGGCGCTAAAACGTAAGAAATAATGTTCAAAGAGGAATGGACTATAAAGACTGTGCTCCTGTCAAACTCAAAATAGAAGACAAATTGTAATTCACCCGAAAAACGGAACTTTACACGTATGTAATGACATGATATTTCCCTTCAAGATGAAGGGAAAAATAACCAAATTAGTGTGACTGACATGCTGTACTTACAGAGTTTTTTAATACATAATAAAAGATAAACTCTTGCCACCTACAGGATTGCTACTCATTAGCAGCTATCTTACAACAAATGTGGAGTGGATTTACAAAGTATCAATTCTTCTCCGCAAGCACTGTCATTGGCAGGAAGGGACAAGCCATCTTACTTTTCTGAGAACAATAGTTACCTAAATCTTCTCATCATAAGAACTGGATCTCAGTGTCAGAGGCATCTTGCCTCAACCATTAGGTTAAATGTGAGCATGGGAACTTTATCATTTCCAAACAGACTGGAGAAAAATGTACGCTGCACTTTGCGGTGACTTGAGAGCTGCTCATTTGCTTTAGAACTATCGTCTATAAAGCAGAGTTGCTCTGCGTTATCCCTTTTCTGTGCTGGTTGTGGTGGTATTAGGTATTGAAGCTAAGGGGTATTAGGTCCTCTCTGAGAGGACCTGAACCCCCAGCCCTTCAAATTTTCATTCTCTTCTAAATTTTGAGATGGGATCTTGCTAAGTAGCTCAGATGGGGGTCCAATTTACAATCCTCTTGCCTCAGCCTCCTGGGAGGCTGGGATAACAGTTGTGTGCCATCAAGCCCTGCTACAGGAGGACCTCTTGGAGCACTGGTTTCTAATAGAAAGATGGAATGCTTATATCCTTATAAGTGAAACATGTGCAACTTTCCTACCATCTGTTGTCTTTTTCTCTGTGTTTAGGGTAAATCCAGAGAGCTCAATACAATGATAATTCTCATAGTGCAAGCAAAGAGGGAGAAAATTATATACCTAAGTAAAAAAAGAAAATGCTTCTATTTTGAGTGTAGTGAATTTCAGTAAATAATATATTGTGTATCAATTGCTGCAAATAAAACCTAGCACTTAGAAAACAACACAAAAAGAAAATAGCCACAGCAAGTAAAGTCCTTTCAGCTAAACTCTTCTCTTAAAACATTCAAATCCAGAATGATTCAGCCACTATAATCATTTTAAATTAAATAAAGATTTTATAGGAGGCTGTCTTGAAACTTGGCTGACAAACTGATCCATACGTCTACATCAGACTTTTTTTTTTTTAATTTCATACAAACTCTTGGGAGCCAATAAGTTATATTTTGAGAGAATTAACACTATAGCAATTTAAGAGAATTTGACTACAAAGCTTCAGAAAATATTCATCTTCTCTTTTCTGTATAAATGAACAAATTAGAATCTTGTCAGCTCTACCACTGGTGTAGTTTACTATATGTGATTTCTTCAATTTGACTACTTCCAAGGTAAGGAATCATTTTTACACTGGAATTTTTTTTAAGTTTTGTTGTATAAAAGTGGCCATCATCGTGTAAGACCATCATGAGTTAAAAAGATAAAACAAGCAAAGTTATCACTTCTAAAAGCTAAGGAAGTTTTGAATTCTCAAGATATTTTAAATTGAAGAATGTTGCAGGGCCAGGGACATAGCTCAGTGACATCAGTGCCTGCCTGGCAAGTGCAAGGTCCTGAGTTCAATCCCAGGACCACAAAAAAACAAACAAGAATATTCTAGATGCTTGTTAATGATGTATGCTACCTCAAGCTTCCTTGTACGTAACGCTTTGTGGGTGTGGAGGTGAGGAGCAGGTGTTTGAGGTGGTGGCTCTTGGTCATGCTACCAAGGTCTGTGTCATGGTATGGATGAGGCAGCTGTCTAACCTCCTTTGCACACCATAATGCCCTATTTCTAAAGAAGCGCCACTTGCTTCCTGGGCTTCTGCAGCATGATTTTTGGCACCAGAGAAATGGCTGTGGCTTACAGTTGCATAATAACAGGCATATTCACTTACCGCTTCCTTAAATCCATCTGTAGGTTTTTTTCTCACACCAACCCTCTCTCCACAAACACGTAACCCAAATCCTGTCACCCAGAAGTTCCTCTTGGGATCTTTAATGATGCGTATATTAACTCTGATTATCTAATCCATCTCTAAACTTAATCTGATATTTATCTGCTGAGCAATCAAAATGAAGAATTCATGAAAGCCCACTCTACCAGTGAGAGAGTCTCATCAGCACCTCTAAGGGTCTAAGAGATTAGATAATCCAGTCTTCTCATTTGACAAATGAGAACAACTGTATCTAGTGTCTATTCCTGTCTGCTGGCTTTAAACAGATTAGACATAATCCCTACACCTAAATCTTTCTGTTTCCCACATTTTACACCATTTAAGGAAAAGTCCATCCAAAAGGTATCATTTTATTCTTCCACATTTCTTTCTCAGAGCTTTTATATTTAAGTTATTTTTTAAAAATCTTGATTTTGTTAACTTTCGAACTGTTTCAGAGAAATACTGAACATAACACTAACATGTACTTTTTATCCATTACTTATTGGCATATTCTCATTAAAAATGTCCCAATGTTAAAGCCCTTACTATTACAGTTAATGTTAATTAACACACATTTATTCCTGGGATAAGGCAAATAGCTTCATTTTAATAGAGCAGAGATTAGCTGCATAAACCACCCCTTATAAGTGAAATTGAGAGTTTGAATTACACGTATCAGAACATCAATGCAGAAAATGTATTTTTCCTTCCAAGAACTACTTTATGCATTGGCAGACAGGGAAGTTGTTCACATTTCTGTGTGTGTGTGTGTGTGTGTGTG
>PVKN010037898.1:0-11159 GCA_004027915.1 Capromys pilorides
GCTGTCAGTTGGGCTCCTGTGATAGCGTGGGGTTCTGTAGCCATGTGTGAGCAGCTCAGGATGCCCCCTGGTCCTCTCAGCCCATTTCATCGGCATTGTGGGTCCTGCCTCCTATGGAGGTCTGAAATCTAATGCCTTTGAGGAAGAAGCTGCCATTGCCCAAAGCCTTCTGCTAGTCAGGTTTTGGTGGGTGCCCTGGGTTCTGCACCCCCAGGGGTGCAAGATCTGAGTTGGGCAGAAGCTCACATCCTTCTGTCAATGTACACAAGGAAGGGAAAGAGGACGTGAGAACATGATGGGGATAGGAGTGGGTCTGTGGCTGCCCCTAGGGCGCAGAGTAAGGGACAAGAAGTAGCCGGCCGTGGGCACCGCAGGCTGTGATTCAAACTCAGGCCACCTCAGCCTCCTCTGCAAGCGTGCAGCTCTTCTCAGGGTTAGTAATGGCTGGCTGTCGCAGCGTGCTTCACTGTGCTTTTCTCTCCTTGTCTTTAGCCTCCTTTTTGCTCTAGCGACTGAGTACCGGGGGCCTTCAGAGTCTTTCCTCACTGAGGCCTCATCGCATAGGGTCTGTCAGGCCAGAATTCTTTTCACAGGAGGAAACTACTAGGAATCCAGTTGGTGTTCAAAACGATGCCCAGATTTTCCCAACATTGTGTCTCAGCAGAGGTCTTCATCCTGTAATAAACTACGCCTCTATTTTTAGGGAAATCTCAGATTATTTAGGATAGGCCACTGCGTTTCCTGGTAAGTGGAAACAGAAAGCATACATTGTAAATGGGAAAGGCCACTGAAGCTGATGAGAGTGAGGATTCGATTTTAAGTGAGGGCAGGCGTGGATGCCCCGGCGCCGCTGTGCAGTCGCCAGCCCGCCCTTCCTCTGACGGGCGAGCTTCTGTCCTCCAGCCTCAGCGCAAGAATTATTTCACCTGCGAAGGGCTCCTCAGAATTCCTCTGGGTCATTAGCTGACCCGGCTCACCACCTCCACAATGTTTTGGGCTTGATTCATGGTGGCATTTACCCCACAGCCTTTCCATCATTTTTAAGAACTGCTTTCTTAGGAAAATCTTGTTCCTGTCTGCAGGGACTTCTGAGCTGGCCTTTCTTGAGAGGTTGAAGGGGTTGGTCCTTGAAACCCTGGCTGGCTTCTTCAGTTTTCAAACTTGAAGTATATTGGTTGGTTAAAATATGCCTCTCGAGCGGAGTTCAGTGTGAGGCCCCGGATGGTTTGTGGTACCTGCTTATAATTGTGTGTGAGCGGAAGCCTAGAAGGGCCTATTTCCCCTGCCCGTTACAGGACGCTTCCAACAAAGTGCAGAACTCATGCTGTGTAATGAGCACAAGCTCAAGGTGGTTGGCCACGGAGAAGCTTTCCCGGCAGCCCGCCCCTCTCCCTCCCCTCACCTGATCCCTGGCTGCCTCTCCTCATGGTTATCATTTCAGTCACTCAAGATTTCAGTTACTTGCTTAAAAATCGAGCTGTCTGGTATCATGCATCTTCTTTGTATGGTCAGACCACGTAGCCCTCACTGTGGCAGATGTTCGGGAGCCTCTCTTGGTGTGTGACGTCACGCCCCCAGCATCACCTCTTTAAGGAGGCCTCCTCCTACCACCCTTATTTCCTGCCCCGTCACCCAGCGTGCCCATCTCCAAGGCTCTCACCCTGCCATAAGTTTGACTTTGCCTAATTTTAAAAATGTGTTTGTGTACCTATGATCCGACTCCGTCACTAGACTTTTAGCACCAAAACAGCACAGTGTGCAGCACAGAACTGGCCTGCATCTGGGCACCTGGATGGCACCTGGTGCTCTCTGAATGACTCCCTTCCTAGGGCCAGCAGCCGATTGGCTGATCAGGAACACAGCAGGGTGCCCTGTGGTGACCAGTGACTAAACAGCGCCGCATGCAGAGGGTGCAGGGCCTGTGGGTGGTGGCTGAGGAGCCACCTTCCTCGGGTCACTGCCCCCTCGCTTGTGAGTAGGACCTGGGAGCTATCCTAGTGCCACGTGGTAAAGTGGTGGGATACTGTTTATATTATAAACAACTGCCCAGAAATAGACACAGTGAAGATAGCTTCAAGAGGCAAACAAACAAGAAAAGCCTATGGAGCCATCGTAAAATGAAGTATTACTCAGCAATAAAAAGACACAAAGTTAGATCAGTAAAGAGTAAAGAAACTGAAATGTGTGCTGCAGAAAGCCAGTCCACAAAGGCTGCGTGCGTGCTGCAGGGCTCTAACCACATGGTGGTCATGAGACCAGAAAACCATAGGAAGGGCGCAGTAGCAATGAGGTATGAAGAACTCTCGGAGGAAAATGGGGAAGCACGGGACACTGTAAAGAAGTGGAGCCGCTGCGTGTCCTGCATAATCATTGGTAGATGGCATGACGGATTTATCAAATCCCATATATCTTCATAGAATGAATGAACCTTATAGAAAATTAAAAAGAAAATCAATCAGGGGCAAGGAATTTCAGAAAGCAGAGTTCTCTTTCTGTGTCAACAGGTGCAGTTCATTCCAAACGTCCGGTGTGAGCCCCTTGGGAGAGTGAGGCAAAGCTGTCAGCCTAGAAAACTTGGTTCATGGTACTCTGAAGACTAAGGGAAAATGGAGATGTTTTCCAAGAAGAATACGGGGGTCCACTGTGATGCTGCCACACCTAGGTACCCCAAGTGAGCTGGGAAAACAGTGGACAGCAGACCTGGGGGTCAGATCTGTTACTAGGGATGGGCAAGAGAAAGATACGGGAAAGATGCCTATGGCAACAGATGAGTGTAGGAGACACGGATAAGATCTCAGCTTTCAGTTGCTGTAGATGCAGATCCTGGTTTTTATAAATGCTTCTGGATATGTCTTTGGGCTTGAGCTAGAACTCGTCCCTACGGCTCTGTGCCACGTCACCTGAGAGAGCTTGGAGGAAAACACAACCTAGGAACAAGGAACAAACCTAGACATGAGATGGTGTTTACAATGCTATTCTCTAATACAGGAAAAGGGGATCCTGGGAGAAATGGCTGATTCTAAGACCAAGGAAGAATACGTACAAGAGAAGTCCGGAGTATCTTGTATCACCTGAAGAAAATATTCACACACACACACACACACACACACACACACACACACATACACACACACACGCACGTACACATACACACACACACAGACACACACACATACACACACACACAGACACACACACACATTTTTATGGGAATGTTTAAGGCATATAAAACCCAAGCAAAGTAATACCCAGTGATCAAATGTGGAACACATTTCAATTGACTTAAGTAAGTATTAGACTATAAACCGAAGTATTTAATGTATCAGTATTAATCCATTTATTATGGATTAGTAAATGGGAACACAGACAGCTAGTTCATGCAGAAGAGTGCCAGAGAGTTCCTGTGGATTTTCACTCCAACACAAGGAGTAAGCCTCTCCGCTCTTGAGGGGCGAGCTGCCCAGAGGGCCTTTCTTGCAAAGAACACAGTACGGGAGCTCGGGCAGAGCGAGTGACTCCACAGAGCAGAGGCCTGACAAGTGCTGCCCCACCAGGTGACCAAGTGCAGCATCGCCAGTCTTAAAACCCGGTCAGTAGCAGTCTGGGAGTGTCTCCTCACCTCTAGGATGTTCCTCCCCCACGCCCTGGACCCTTATCTAATCACTGCAAAGCTGTTAAGACGGATCCTAACGAGGAGCACTCCTCACAATTATCAAGGTCTCCAAAACACAAACTCAGAGGAACTGTCACGGCCAAGAGGAGCCCAAAGAGGCCTAAGGCTTGCACACAGTGAGGACTGGGCATGGGGCATGTGCTGTAACCCCACCACTCGGGAGGCTGAGGCAAGAGGATTGGTGTGAGCTCAAAGTCAGCCTGAGCTCCACAGTGGGACTCTGTCTCCAGACAAACATCAACCAACCAAGCACACAAGCAGGCAAAGGGATTCCGGATGGAATCCTAGAACAGAAGACAGGCATTGGGTAAAAATCAAGAGAGCTATCAAGTTCATGTGGACTTTAATTAATAGTGTTGGTCCACTGATTGTAGTTCACTGTGACAACCAGGAGCCACATACATGTGGCCACAGAAATTTGAGGTTCGATCCACACAGAGAAGAGCCACACAACGGTTTTAAGAAGATAAAAGTAAGTTTATTATAAAGTATAACAACTATGAACATAGTGAAATAATACATGACCACGTAGCAAGGCAGGAGACAGGGGAGAAGAGTTCCCTGGGGAAGTATCCTGCATGAGAGGAAGGTTTCAGCAGGCGGGAGAGAAACCACAGCATGGTGCCTGCCTGCTCAGCGCCTGGGACTCTGTGTCCAGGTGAGACTGAGTCGGTGCCTGCAGCCCTGTGTGGCTGGAAGGGCCATTCTAGGCATCACGAGGTTCTGGGAGCAATCCTTCCTCACAGTGTAGGCCATTGTCCCCACACATGTCCTTCCCAGGAGTAGCCAGCCTCCCTGCAGACACCAACCAGCCCAGGTCAAGCCAGGGAACATGCACATCCCAGACTGTGCGGTCACTTTTGCCGGAGTCCCTTCGTGGTTCTCGTCTCGGCCCAAGAAGTCTAAACTTACAATCCTAACAACCCGTTATTGGAATTCCACCAAGTTAATTCCAATCTACCACTCCCAGTGCAACCCACAGTGATAACAAAGACACTAAGGCATCACTGAAGGGAATTGTGGGAAGAAGGTGAGCACTGTGAGCTGGGCTAAGTAGGAGGCCTGCATTCACCCCCACCATATTCAGAGATATACAAAGGAAGTAATTTGCATTATGCTATTGAGATAGAATCTAATATTTTGGAGGTCTGATGCTTCAGCTCTGACATGTAATCTTTCACACCCCTGGAAGTCATAGCCTCTATCTCGAGGCTCAATCCCAGCTGACATCGTGGAGCATTGGCTCTTCCTCCTGTCATCAGGGAAACATGCGTGCCATCTTCAAAAATTACCACCAGCACCTCGGCTAGAACGATACACACTGCTTAAGGCCAATTGAAAGGATAATGAGAAGTCCTAGCCAGCTCTGTACATTTCAATAGGAGGGAATAGGGCCAGGCGCAGCCAAAATGGGGACAGTCGCTGTTCTTTCAAGGAGAGCTGCTCAGGCAGCCTCCACAACTTTAACCACCTTAATCTGTGACACAGATTTGCCACACTCACATTTGCGGTTAATACCAGAGAAGACGGTGGGGGGAGGGACCGTCCTAATGTGGAGGACTCGGTGCTGTGTAAGTCTGAAAGAGCTCTTGGGACCCTGAGAGCAGCAGAGTCCAGCAGTTGTTCAATGTCTAAAAGAGTGACTGGGTTTCCTACAAGTAAGGAATGTATGTGTTTACCATATCTTTGCTTCCTAATGCCATCCTGACCTGGTCAAACACCCCATAGCTGTCCAGGATGGGACGTTTCCCACAACTAATGGCCGTCTATTTTTAGCATTATTTTTTATAGGTCACGACAGAACAGAAGGACCCTTCTGAACATGCTATCCTGATAAAACTAACCTCACGTGAGAAAGTAAGATCGGGGCTCAGGTGTCTGAATACCTGAACCACAGTTGACATCAAGGGGCGTAAACAGCCAAGGTCTAGGAAGCTCACAGCTCTGAGCTGTATTAATTGTCTCCTTATCTGTCCCTGTCTTTAACTACAATGGCTGTGTGATGTACGGCTGGGTTTCCTCACCACTCCCTGGTATCCACAGCACCAGGCTGAGATCTAGAGAAAGCGGCCCATCTGCCTTTGGTGACAGCGTCCCATAAGCCAGAGCCCCCTGGAGTCTCTCGGGGCGCTGCAGGCCTTCACTCAGCTTCTCAATGAGAACATAAAACTCTGGATCTGAGGAGACGTGAGAAAGAATCTGAGCCCCACCTCCTATGCAGTTGAAGCCCTGCGTCCCAGAGGTGACGATTTCAGGGAGGTCTGGGTGGCTTGTGGCGCTCAGAACTACTTGTGGCTCTCAGTGGTGAAGTCAGTGACCAGGGACACTGTGGACACAGAGGAAGCCTGCAGGGTGGGGGGTGGCTCTTGGCATCCTGGCTTCCGTGTGGCTGTCTCGGCTTTTCCTCATGGTTCCAAGGTGGCTGCTGCAGTCCCAGGACTCACCCTGACATCCATAGCAGCAGAAGTCTGGAAGGGGTAATAATAGAGGAGTATTTTGGCTATCTTATCTGAGGTCCCTCTTTGAAAACTGGCTTGTGCAGCCTGAGATCTAGCTTTATATATAGATGTTAAAAAAACCTCTTTAGTATTGTAATTCTTGGAGAAATGTTAAAATAATTATTCCATGGAATACATTCAGTTTACAGACACCACCATGTACAACTATTTGGCAAGACTATGTGACATAAACACAAACATGGGTGCAGGATAATTTAACATTACTTGTATTGATTATGTTTTATGTCATAGCTAATCCCAAGTTCCCTATAGATGAAGGAACAGATTTTCTTGGAGCTCAGCTTGTGCTCTCTCTCTCTCTCTCTCTCTCTCTCTCTCTCTCTCTCTCCTCTTTCTTTTCTTAAATGTATTTAGCACAGAGTCTACAAGGTCTCACTGCCAAGATTGGATTCATCGTGATCCTCCTGTTTTCAGCCTTCCAAACACTGGGATTACAGGTGCACGCCACTACGCCCAGCCTCAGTCACCATCTCGGCACATGCTGCTGGTGGGACTGGCACAGCATGCCGGGGATCTCGCCCTGGCCACTGTGCTATGCCTAAGCAGGTGCTTTAGTCTACCGAGCTATCTGACCGCCCCTTAGAGCTCAGCTTTCTATGAAGTCAAATGAAGTGCTTAAACCTGGAAGGAGAAAGAAATCTCAGACAAGTCCGCACTCACTGGGAACATGCCAGCCTGCCCAGGTCTTCTTCCACAGCTCCGGCTTTCAGCACCGGGTCAGGGCTCTCTGCTCCTGGGGAATGTGCTTTGCTGTCGCTGCCTGAGCTTTTTGTTCGAGATGATTCCCGCTTGCTTCCTGCTTCAGAATCAGGTGACCTAGCTGGTGGCAGGTCTCCGTGTGCACACCTGCCAGGGCAGGAGGGCTCTGTGGACTGCAGGTGACGCAGCACCCCGGGTCTTCTCCCAGCCCATCAACAGGACAGAAGCAATCCTAACAGGTCACCCGGGGCTGCTCTCCCTTCCTAGCCGTGGTCATGGCATTCTGCAGCAGGTTCCCCTTGGGTGGAGTGTGCCCGTGGTGGTTCGAGGCTTCCCAGGGGAGGTGCGGGGTCCTCTCGCTCTCCTCGTGGTTGTCTTATCCCAGGGAGGGCGGTTTCCAGAGTTGGAGTTTTCAGTGTCTGTCTCTGTGGTTGTCATACGTCACATTCTCCAAGCGCTTCCATTCCCAGTGCTGAGAATATCTCCGCGCCTCTGAGCCACGCCTGACACTTGCCTTTGAGACTCTCCTTGGGAAGATGCAGAGCCCACCTGGCAAATTTCCTCCGGAGCTTTCCAGGTGCCTTGACCGCCTGTTGGCGCAGACACGGACTCTGTGTCCAGTGCCTCTGAATCGGGGCCTTTGGGGGTGATTCCAGGGATCGGTGTAACCCACCTGCTTGTGGAATGGTCCTGGTGTGCTCAGAAAGCTTGATCCACATGGGGCAGCGCACCTCGCTGTCCTCCTCTGACTCTGGCCTTCGTGTGCTTCAGGGCTCTCTTCCAGGCCAGGAAGCCCCATAGGATTGCTCAGGCGTGACTCCTCTGGTTTTCCCGGCCTTTTCCTGTCCAGCGTGGAAATGCTACCTAGCAACAGCTTCTGTGCCCAGCCAACCAACAAGGCTGGTCCCTGCAGCAGCAGCCTCGCTGTGTGTCCAGGGAGAGCTTGCACCTCTCAGAGTGCCATTACAAACTGTTGTATGTTGTGTGTCAGTGTCAAAAGAAACGAGAAGACCCCATGAAGGTAGCTCAGAGGACTCACTGAGATTCGTCCCTTAGTGAGCCAAGAACCCTAAAAGCAACTCAGCTTTCTTTCGGGCTAGTGAACATCATCTCATGCATAATCATTTTAGTAAAGGTGGACCATGTGCTTAGTCCCAAACAGAACCATGATCTCTGTTAACGTCCATCCTTTCCCTATTATCAGTCTCACCCAGGGCTCAACCATTAGCATGCTGAGCAAGGGAGAAAGCAAGAAACAGAGAGTCCACAAGTGAAGCTGCTATCTATCACCTGGAGTCCCAGCTTTCCGGGATGTCCAGCAACAGACCACAGCTGTCCCTGGGCCCGTGCATTACACTCCATTTCTTGAAATGCCGCTAAGGCGACAGCAAGTGGTAGTTACTGGACTCTCCGTGAGCCAAGCATGGCACATGTTCCCAACAGAGACTGCAATTCTGGTTGCAGGGCTGTGGAATGCAGGGTGCTCCAGCTCTCCAGCACATCGTTGGGAGGAGAAGGAGCCCTCCACTGACGACACATGGCTGGGTAGAGAGGGAGAGCTTGCTTAGCAACCTACACCAAGACACCCAAGGGCTTCCTGAGCAGCGCGGAAAGGAGGTCCTACAAGAATCTGGTGCCTGTTAGGTCTGCTCGTGTCCTCTGAATGGCTTGGGAGACCCGAGGATTGGTGGCACATGTGGTGTGTGTCTGTGTGGGTTGGTTGCTGTGGCCGGACCCTGGCCCCTTCCCTGCTCCACTTCCTGGCCACCATGAACTAAGCGGCTTCCTCCCCCACGCCCTTCCACCTCCAGGTGCCTGCCGTGGAGTCAGTGGCCGTGGGCTGAATCCCCTGAGACTGTGAACTGTGAACTGAACTGCTCCTTCTCTAAGTGGCAGTGGTGGCGTGGTGTGTCCCCCCAGGGGGAAAGAGAACTAGCATAAGTGTTCCTGGGAAAAATAAAAAATGGTTTAAGAGATCCTTCAGCAAACAGCCCTGCTCCCTGCCTCGTGAAGAGCCAGGATGCTCACACCATGGAGCAGGACACAGTGCCCAGCACGTCTGTGCCGGGTGGGGTGGCTTCAGCCCTGATGGACCCAAAGGACACATCCCAGCGAGGGCTTCCGTGTGCGAGTGCGTGGTCTATGGGGAACACGTGGATTTGTGTTCAGAAATCTAATGGATATCGCCGTGCCCCACTCGGTTGGCGTGCGCCGATCCCTCCCTAGGCGCCCTGCCTGTCTTATCCGCAAGGAAGGCTACCTTTTCAAGATACTATCAGCATCATTCCTGTTTATGAGGAAACAGAGGCCCGGAGACATTAAGCGGCCCCCGGGAGGCCTCACAGCTCACCAGTTGCACAGCGGAACTGAAACTCCGACCTCCTCCTCCGCTCAGGGCTTCTGGGCCCAGTGCTGCCTCTTGGCTCCCTGAGCTAATTTGCAGATGCACAGCTCTCCAAGGAGGTGTGAATGCCCCGTGTTTCACAGCGCGCCAAAGGCAATTTCAATTTATCTCCATTTGTCTTAGCTGATCTATTTCTGAATCTCATTGTATTTGTGTGCGGGTCTCTGTGTCCACAGGGTGGAGGCCGGAGCTCCCGCTGGTGTCTTGTAACGTTTGCTGTGTGGGCATGTTGCCCTGTATCAGGTCCTCAGATCTTCACAATGATATTAATTCAGATATTATTATTATTATTATTATTATTATTATTATTATGTTATTATGAAAGTGTAGACATTTTGCAGCAATGATAGTGCATTCTAGGAAGCCCATATATATATGGGCTATATATATATAATATTTATTTATTCATTATGACCTGCCCAGCCTGCCTGGGAGCAGGGCTGGTGTGCATATCGTGCTGGGGATCAAACCGCAGTCCCTGTGGTTGTCTAAGCTTGCCTAAGCAGGTGCTTTCAACCACTGAGCCATCTCTCTGGCCCCAGGGAGCCTCTCAAGAGTGGGGTTGCAGGTGTGACCTCAGGAGTCCGATGCCTTGGGTTCCAAATCCGACTCTTCTGAAGCCTGCCGTAGGCTGTTGGTTGAGCCACCTGGCCTCCTCACCGACCCTCACAGAGCCTAAACTTCTGGGATGATCTGTTAGGCTCAGCTTCAGAGGGCAGTGTGGGGAAGGGACTCCAGGTGGCCGGTGGCAACCCCCAGGGACACGAGTCACCCTCTCTGGCCATGCCAGCCTCACAGACCCAGATGCCGAGCTGCAGGGGGCCAGTGGGATTTCTTGACTCCGCACTCTCGGAAATCACTGTCTAAACCCATAGCATCCATCCCTGCCGGTTTTGCATAGAACTCTCTTCTCTTCTCAAACTGTTTGATACCAGGGTGATATTTTCAGACTGGAAGAACATCACAGATGGTGGTTACCACATTTGTTTTTTGAGAAGAATGTTTTGCATTATTTTTAGGAGAGATTAGATTGCATAAGGAAAAGTAATTTTTATAGAACGGCATTACATAATTAGAAGTGGTGCCATCTCTCTGCCTCTTTCCTTTTCTTCTGCTATTTGTCTTTTCCTCTGCGACCTTACTCCTGGGGTTAGAGGAGCAGAAACACCTGCTGTGGCATGATAAGGCGTGCCCACCTAATATCCCTGGCACGGCGTTTCCCAGTATAAATAACATCCTTTTGTAGAATTATGCTACCAAATGAGACATTAAACACAGGCTCCTGGGACATGTTTAATGGTGAACAAAGTGAATCTATGAATATATTCCCAACAAAACATTATGCAGAAGCTGTCATCTCTGAATCTTCGCAGCCTGAGGTGGAATCATTTTAATAGACCCTAATACACACACTGCCTGAAATGCTGTGATAAGAACTTACGAAGCCGTGGAAGGCAGAGACCCAGCGCGCTGGACTAGAAAGGCAGGAGAGGACTCGCTTTAAAATATTCCAGCGAGCACTCATCGTGAGGAGCTGTGAGGAAGGGAGGTGAGCGCTGCAGGCTTCTGCGGGAGGAGAGAAGACATTAGAGACACAGGCGCGCTTGGGCGGCTCTGAGATGGGGCTGCAAGACGCGGGACGAGGGCAGGAGCTCGAGGACCGCAGCACACCTGCCTGACACCATGTGCATCCTCCCCTGTGTGCCCTAAGGACGCCCAGGGGATTCCCAGGTCCGAGATCCTGTGCGTCTTCAGCTGGGGTGGGTGCTGCTGGGCACCTCCTGCGGTTCAGTAGGGTGGCACTTGTCCCCTCCACCCTCTCCTGCACACCAGATAGTCGGATTTGGCTAATAGCTAACAATCG
>PVKN010037899.1:0-11167 GCA_004027915.1 Capromys pilorides
TAAATATGTGATAAAAAGACAATTGGAAAAGGATGAATTAAAATGCTGCAAATAACTGGATGTAGTGGCTCATGTCTATAATCCCACCACTTGAGAGGCTGAGGCAGGAGGACTGCTATGAGTGTGAGGTCAGTCTGAGCTACATAGCAAGACCCTATCTCAAGAAACCCTACAAATAGTTATTTTATGGTAATGAATCTCCAGTTCATTTTCTAAAATGTAATTTCAAAGTTTTCTTTATCATAAAATTACATTGATAATTTTCAAAATATAAGGATTGACTAGTTAAAATCTTTATAAACATAAAATTTGTTTTCCAACTATGGTAGAATCCATAAAATACCAAAAAATTTCATGGAGAGAAATAAATTTTATAATAGTAAAAGAAACCAGGGTTGCCATTGTTGCTGTTCCTCCACCATGAACTACTGCTCTCTGCCATGTGTCCCTCTGCCTTGGAGGCAGCCACGTATATACTGAAACATCCAGAAACTATTATAACAATGAAACCATGAAAGTCTTACTGTATGCACAAGAGCAGTGAATGTGACTGGAACGGTGGTCAGGGGAAGTTCTGTTGGCAGAGGAAGCTGCAAAGCAGGTACAAAGTAGGAGGATGTGGACACACACAGCTTCAAACTACCTGAGCAAGCTAAATAGATTTGTTATCCAGCTCCAAATACTACATAGCACTCCCTGAGATGTGATGAAGGCAAATGCAATAAATGAAAGGAACTCAAAAAAAAAGTAATAAATCACTAATTTTGTTTTTTGAGTCATTTTTTCTTGCTGAATTTCTTCCTTTACCATATTCATATTTTCTAATACAATTTTTTCTACAAAAATACTTTTTATTTCTCAAATGTAGTGTTATTAGATTTATGAAAGGATATTTTCAGCTCCATTTCTTCCCTTCTCCCCTCAGTGTGTGTGTGTGTGTGTGTGTGTGTGTGTGTGTATGTGTGTGTGTGTAAGACACATTCAGATTTATTATGAAGTTTTATCCTGATATGAATTTTATTATCCTTGGAGTCTCCTCAAAGAGAAGCCCAAGAAGTGGCCTTTTGCAAGCCACCTGGCCTTTCCTACATTGATTTCCTCCTCTGTGACAATGGGTGTAAATGTACATTATTTCCTGCCTAGTTCCCAGGGCTTTTGTCATGGTCAGATGAGGGAACAGATCTGAAAGCACTTAGGAGTATCTCAGCAAAAGTCTTGGCATCACTTTCTTCCTTCACCTTGAAGGATGGAGCCTGTGTGCCATTTGTGAAGCTCACCTCATAGTCCCCTCATGACCAGTGTCCTGCACATTTAGTGTGACAGGCGTGGGTCCCACAGGCAGTGGCACAGTATGAGACTTAGCTCCTTGGAGTGCTTATGAGTGATGGAGGAAATAGATCTGTCAGAATATCACTACATTACATGGCAGTATAGAGTAGGTCACACATAGAGGGGTAGACAAACCCTAAGCTAAGTTTGATGATGTATAGCATGAGCCAGGCATATGGCATGCATCAGAGTATAGGGTAACCGTGGCACTACCTCATGTACCACAGAATGCTTTTGTGCCATTCTCATAGGTTTAAAGCAGGGCAGAAAGGCTGGAAAAGAAAGCAGGGCTCCAGCCTTTGCCTTGGAGCAGTGAGGCATGCTGACATGCCTAGGCTTACTCTGTAGGCTGCAGGTACCTTCAAGGACAGAGCCCCTGTGGCAGTGGTAAGATCTTGTAGCCCACAGCCTTAGTCTTAGTTACTGCTTTAACTTCCCAGCATGATTTACCTATAACTAAGTTCTCCATTGCCTTTGCAAAAAGGCTTATAAGAGGGCTAGGGAGATATTTCAGAGGCATAAGCACTCACCTGGCAAATGCAAGGTCTCAAGTTTGATCACCAACCCTACATTCCTGCTAGCCTCAGAACACTGGGGACACCATGCCACTCTCAGGGCTCAGCATGGTGGTGCCCATCTGTACTTGGGAGGTTGAGACAAGGGGATCACTACGAGTGAGTTCAAGATCAGCCTGGGGGCTACAAAAGTCAGCATAGGGCCAGCCCAAACTTCTTAGTGAAATCCTGTCACACACACACACATACGCGCGCACACACACACACACACACACACACACCCCTAGCTTACAAAGTAGGGAAGCATGAAATCTTAGGGAAAATTTGGCATACAGATGTGTGTTACATACTCAGGCAGGCCTGTTTCAGCTGGACATGGAAAAATAAAATTCCTTCTCTATCTCTGCCATGCTTTCAAGTATTTTGACTGATTTGAAGACATTAATGAAGAGTATGAATATACTTACAGTGCCAGTTTAATGTTTGTAACTGGAAACCTGATTCGTAGTCTGGGAGTTAGACTAGGAGAGCAGCCCTAAAAGCTCCCCCAATAAAGCAGATCTGTAGGTGGGACTCTCTCCCCTCCTATTTTTTTTTTTTAAATTTTATTTATTTATTTATTTATTTGTTTGTTTGCTTGTTGTGTTTGTTTGTTTCTTTATTTATTCATTTTGTGGCTGGCTCAGCCTGCCCTGGTGGTGGCGCTGGTGCAGCATGTGGTGCCGGGGATCGAACTGCATTCCCCGCAGTTGCCTGAGCCCTCCTAAGCAGGCGCTTTAGACCACTGAACCATCTCTCCGGCCCCTCCCCTCCTATTTTAAGTGTAACTGTTTTCCTGTTTTCTTCATCCTGGAGTGATGATTTATGTCCCATTTTGGGAGGTGGGCTATAGACTGGTTTGCATATAAGATCATAATTCTCAGCCACTTCCTTGGAAAAATGCATACTTAAGCCCATGTCATACATAATTCTATAACTCAGTTTGCATACAATTTTAGGAACTCATTGAATTTTTTCATAGATTTTACTCCTTTCAAATTCTGATTGACTAGGTTAGTATTTTGAAATAGTCCTCAGTTTACTATTAGAAATATGTTGGAACATACAGAAAAGTTGAAAGACTGTGCCCTCCTTAAATTCAATGACTAGCATGTTGGCCAGACAGCTCAGCAGATTAAGGCGCCTGTTTAGACAGGCTCAGGAATCAGTCCCCAGCATGCCATGCTGGCCCTGCTCCCAGGGTGCACTGAGATGGCGACTGAGACTGGGCATGGCAGGGTGTGCCTGTAATCCCCTATGCTTGGGAGGCTGAAAATGGGAGAATCACTACAAATCTGATCTGTGTAGTGAGACCGTTAAATACATAGATAAAAATTTAAAAAGTAAAAATTCAACAACTAGGATTCTGCCATATTTGTAACTCAAAAAGAATGGTCATGATCAAGAAATCAAATAATGATATAAATGCTGGCAAACCAGGCAGAAATGAACACTTCTAGACTGTTGGTGAGAATGTATGGAGATTACTCAAACTAAAACTAAAAATTCCATTTGACTCAGCTATTCCCTTTCTAAGCATCTTCCCAAAAGAGTTAAATCATATTACTGAGATATGTGTGTACCCATATTTATATAGCACAAATTTGTAATAGTTAAGTCTTGAAAGTGGTGCATATGTCCATCAACAAATAAATGGATAAAGAAAATGTATGTATGTACTGTGACTTACTACTCTGTCATAAAGAAGAATAATGAGTCACAGGAAAATGGATACACCTTGAAACTGTAATGTTGTGTGCAGTAAATCAGACACACAAGCTTAAGAATCACATTGTTTATCTTATATGAGAAATGCAGAGTAAAACTAAATAGCAAAATAAAAGATTAAAATCTTTCCTGTCTGCTTTAACTCATACTGGGCTTGATTTGTTGTTGGCACCAGTCACAAGTTCCATGGGTTCTGCTCTTGTTGCCATGTACTCCAGTTTGCATGACAGAAGAGCCCTATTGTGAAGAAGTTTTATTAGTAGCTACAAAAAGAAATTATATTCGTCATATATATATATATATATATATATATATATATATATATATATATATGTTTATATATAAACATATAAACAAGCATTCTATTGTTAAGTTAAAGGGTATACTGGTTGATACATTGTGTCAACTTGAGAAGTTTAAAAGTTTAAGTGACTCAGCAAACAGCCAGAATTCTTAGTCTATAAATAGCCTCATCCTCTGCAAAAGGAGGGTGTGGACATTGTGTGAGTTCTACACCCTGAGCCCCAAGGTAGCTTGTTTATAATATAAGGAGGGGAGAGAGGCTGGTTAGAAGCCGCAGTTGCTGCCCTCCCCTTTGCTCTTCACTGTTTTCTGCTGCCATGAACTGCAGTTCTCTGCCATGCACCACTCTGCCTGGGAGCCAGTTCAGTATAGACTGAAACCTCCACAAACTGGGCTAAATAAGCCTTTCCTCCCTTAATTTGGGTGTCGGGTATTTTGTCTCAGAAATAAGTAAAGTTAACTGAGAAAAAGGGAAAAAGTTTTACTTAGCTCACAGTTCATGGAGTTCTCAGTCTGTAAGTAGGCTGGCACCTAGCAGGGGGACAATTGATGACAAAGAAAGACAGTAGAATTAACAGAGGGAAATGGAAACATTAGCCTTTTTCTTTCCTTCAGGTAAGGTTGACTACCCCAGGACAACTACAACATTTACACCCTAAGCCCAGTACTGCACTTTGAATCAGTCACACACTTTAGATTCAGCTACCCCTGAAAAAGTCCTTTGACTGCATGGGGCTTTAGGAAGGCGTCTAGACACAAACCATAGCACATAGGTATTTTTAAAAAAATTATGTAGCATTTTGAAATAGGAAAGAATTTGAGAGCTCATGTTAAGTAGCTTGTTGCTGACAATGAAACCTAGTACCCAAAGATTCAGAATGAACAACATTACTAGGTAATTTAGGATGAGCCTCCCTGGAATCTGACCCATATTCTGTATTTCTGCACAGAAAGCAGAGCTTTCCCAACAGGCTAGACTGTCCACACCAAACAGACTAAGAGTGTCATATCACTGGGTATCTTTCATTCAAAAGTATATGTCCATCTCCTGGAGACTTGATAAGTGGCTACCCTGGGCATTTGTATCTCACTTCAAAGACCTGGTTTAGGACTGCATTCCAGAGCCATCTCTTTCTTTCTCATTCAAAGTATATTTTAATGTATTTTTAATAGGTAGTGGTTCAACTGGTATAAAACTAAATGTACCAAAGATTACATGATGAATAAGCCTCCTCTGCTATTTCCAAACCAATTAGTCTTTTAGAAATAGTTTAGATAAATACATTTTTATTAGTCCTGTAGCCAGACCCCCCCCCCTCCAAATCCTCAGGTCGGTATGTTTTAGAAGGATATGAATAAATTTTAAAATGAGAACCTATTTGGGAGGAAGTGTTCCAGTAGGCTTTAATGTTAAATTTGGAGCCTAAGGCAGATAAATTACCTTCTCTGAAACTCTTTAAACATAGAACAGTCTCTCATCTTGTAGGATATTTTACAAGTGGTCTCTTCTATAGTGAAGAGAGAACTTCAGAGCTGCATGTTTAGCTCAAAGATAGATTTAGAAGTGATTGTTACAAACAATTGTGAAATTTCTATTTTTTTTAAAAAAAAATAGAAAGTTTTCTGTCAGCAAGCAATTTTGCCATTTGCAGTTGCCTTGATTTCAGTAACTTTGCAAAAAGTTCGTATCTGCCCTTGAAGCACTTCTGTGTTCTGAAACACAATGGAAGGTCTTTAGCACCATTTTTTCTCTTTCTGCAGAAAAGGGTCAGAGGGCATCATAGCTCTCCTTTCAGTCCTCTGTCCTTATAAGTGTTTCAGGGGTCTGCCACCAGTAGTGCTGTTTCTAGTAGGAATTTATCTCCAGTTTCTATCTGTTTCCCCAACTTTCAATCAGAAAAGCTGACTTGATGGCGTATGGCTGTAATCCCAGTGCTTGGATAGGCTGAGTCAGGAGGATCACCTGTTTGGGGTCATCCTGAGCTACATAGAAAGACCTTGTCTCAAGAAAAAAAGTCAGAAAAGTAAACAGGAAAAAACTAACTTCAGGAACCAGTTCCAGTACAAGTAGTTATACTTCGTGATAAAAGAGGTGAATATTTATAGGATCTTTTTAAAAAAATTTCTTAATATGATTTTGTTTAAGAACGTAGATGAGTCTCATGTCCAGAGATAAAGGTACTGATGAGATGCCACTGCTTCCAAAGCAAAATCTTTGGAATGATTTAACATTCTTCATGCCCCTTTAGATTTGTGACTTTGTTCATTTTAAGCAGATAATAATAACAATTGTTTGCTGATAATTGTGTTTATTTAAAAATAATTGAATCTAAAATGGCTTATAAAAAATAAAAATGGCTTATGGAGGTAGTTCAAGCTAGCCTCAAGCTTGTAGTGGTCCGCCTGCCTCAGCCTCCCCAGGGGTGGGCGTATATAGACGTAGGCCACTATCTTGCCTAATAATATCTGTTTTCATTAACCTTGTCTTCTGGTGTCTTGGACACAGGTTAATAGATGCTGGCTAAGGTTGTGAGAAAGCTAAGTAGTACAAACCAACTCAGCCATCCTGGCCTCAGTCCCCATCCCCAAAACATTACCATTCGCTACTTAGAGCAGAAACTCAGGAGGAGTCAGAAGATCCAGATCCAAAGCATCCTGCCTCAGCTGTGGTGGGAGGTGCTGGACAGCCTGCTGGCCCAGTACGACACCATGGAGAGCTGCGAGCAAGCGAACACAAGAGAGACTGTGGTGGTGAACATGACCTACTCCAAACTGGGAGCAGACCAGGCAAGTCATCATGAAGCTGAAGGGCCACCAGCTGGAGAACCACGCCCTCAAGGTCTCCTACATCCTGGATGAGCAGATCACACAGCGTCCTGAGAACAGGCACCAGGGCGGCATCACCTTGCGGGGTCAGCCCCACCACGGCTCGCTGGTGGCCTCGCTGGTGGACTTCCTGCTCTAGCACCTGGTGCCCACCCATCATTAGCAAGGAGGGCGCCACCATCCACAATATCATCAAACAAACCCAGTCCAAGATCAATGTGTGTAGGAAAGAGAATGCAGGTATGGTGGAGAAAGCCATCCAAGTGCACTCCATGCCTGAGGGCTGCTCCTGTGCCTACAAGATGATCTCGGAGATCATGCGCAAGGAAGCCAAGGGTACCAAGACAGCTGATGAGGTCCTCCTGAAGATCCTGGCCCTGAAGATCATGGGACATCTCTTCGGCAAGGAAGGGCGCAACCTGAAGAAGGTGGAGCAGGACAGGGACACGAAGATCACCATCTCCTCACTGCAGGACCTCACAATCTAGAATCCTGAGAGGATCATCACGGTAAAGGGTACCATCGAAAACTGCTGCCAGGCAAAGCAGGAGATCATAAAGAAAGTCTGAGAGACCTACAAGAATGAACGACATGACCACCATGAGCCTGCAGTCCCACCTGATTCCCTGGCTCAACTTGGCTGCTGTGAGGCCCTTCCTGGCCTCACAGTACCGTCCCACCACTTCCCAGCATTGTCATGGGGGCTGCTCCCTATAGTTCGTTCACGCAGGCCCCAGAGCAGGAGATGGTCCAGGTGTTCATGCCTGCCTAGGCCATTGGTGCCATCATCAGCAAGAAAGGCCAGCACGTCAAACAGCTGTCGTACTTTGCCAGCACCTCCATCAAGATTGTACCACCATGGACACCTGATTCCAAGGTTCCAGTGGTCGTCACTGTACCAGCAGAGGCACAGTTGAAGACTCAGGGAAGGATCTATGGCAAACTTAAAGAGAACTTCAGTCCCAAGGAAAATGTCAAGGTGGAGACCTACATAAGGGAGCCGGCTTCTACTGTGGGCCAAGTCATCGGCAAAGGTGGCAAAATGGTGAACAAGTTGCAGAACTTGACTGTGGCAGAGGTAGTGGTGCTGAGAACAGACGCCAGATGAGAACAACCAGGTCACTGTGAAGATCATCAGGCATTTCTGTGCCAGCCAGATGGCCCAGCAGAAGATCCAAGACATCCTGGTTCAAGTAAAGCAGCAGCACCAGATGGGACAGAGCAACCAGGCCCAGGCTCGAAGGAAATGACCAGCACCGAGGCCCCAAGGTGTGGGGCCAAACCAGAGCCCACTGTACCCCACAGGCCTGAGAATGAATGGGAATCTGGGACCCTGGGTATGGTGGGAGATCAGATTTGCGCACCCACTTGACCAAGCTGCTCCATGAGGAATCTGATCTCTGGCTCTGTCAGACCCCGCCCCACCAACCCAAGCCACCCGTGCCACCCCTTGGGTGTGATGAGGAAACCAGCTCAGGTTGCTTTCCAATGTAGATCGCGGATCATTGCAGGAATTTCTCCTGGTCCCCCGCTGCCCAGAAGGTGGGGTCAGGGTCCATGAAGTGAGAAATAAAATTTCCCTCAGATTTTTAAAACCTAAAAAAGGAGCGGGGGGCTTATGTTGTATTATATTGAAATGAAGATATTATATGTGGATATCACACAATTTCATTGCTTTTACAAGTTGGAGAGTATATTCAAAGCTTGAAACACAATGAAACACAGAAATAGGTACTTAAATTGGTGGGGTGCGACCCACACATCTCTGTCAGTTTATGAGGTCATGGTGTATATATCACAAAAGGAACATTGCACCTCCCCTTACTTCATGCTGACAAACCACCAGAGGAAGTAGGAAACTTATGTAAACCGTCATTGATTTGGCATGAACTTGTAATGGGGATTTTTAAAAATCTGATTTTATGTTGTATCAGTGTTCTTTAGCTATCTGTGACATACTTGTTCTAAGATAGAGTAGCTTCCTCTGTTATAGCTGACAACTAGACTATGAGTGCTGCTTTTCTCATTTTCTCCTGTGTTAATAGTGGATTGTGTTCCCATGGGGCCTGTAGTTGGTATAGATTCAGAGTGGGGAATGTAGGGACTGGTTTGTTTTGTTTTTTGTCCTATTTTGGTGCAGTGTGATGCTGAACATTGAAAATTCATGTTGAGTCTGTTCTTCTGTCCAGTATGTTTATTCTTTAAAATGGAAATATATGTTACTCTATGCAGAAGCATGATCTTCCATCATAAACATTTCAGTGGACCTCACACATGATGATAGAGACAGTGTATACAAAGCTCACATGGTTTATATCTCAGCTTGACTACTGCAACAAAATACTACAGACTGGTCTAAAACAACAGACCAAGCTTTCTCACAGTTCTAGAGGCTGAAAAGCTCTGGACCAGGTTGCTGACAATTCAGTTCCTGGAGGAAGGTTCCCTTTCTGCTCTCAAGTGATATCCTTTTCCCTTTTATCTTCACATAACCTTTCCTCATGGTTGTACAGAGGGAAATCATGAAAATTAAATATCTCTCTTACAAAGTTGTTAATCTCATGGAAGCCCCCTCCTTCATGGTATCCTTGAAACATGACGACTTCTGAGAAGCCCCACCTCCAAATATGATCAGTATGTATTTTTGGTGCTGTGGGGGTGTGGTATAAATATTTAGTTCATAGCAGTGTATGTCCTCTACATCTTATAGGCTAGCATGAGAATGAGACAAAAATTTTAAAATCACGTGATAAAGTTAGGGGAACAATAATATAAAGTACTGATTGGAAGACTCTGGGGGTGATAGGAAAACCCACAACAGGTAGAACTTAGAGTTTGCTGTCATACTAATGAGTTACATAAAGTCTTATAACACCTTCAACTGACATGAACATACTTAGCTATTTTCAGAAAACATGAACAAATGATTAATAACATGAAAAAGGGAGAAGGAAAGCCTGCTCCCTCTATATTACTCATAGTATTAGTATCTTATTGAGATTCCCACACCTTTTCCTTGAAGTGTATAAGTTGTACATTTCAGTTAAAATTATAACAAGACGTATTTGCTGATTATAACTATTCACCAAGCATATTAAGCACCTGCCTCTTCCAGAGGAGCCCCACTCCCAGGGCCCTATCCCTTAGTCTGTGTTGTTGAGAGCTTTGTAGCTTTACTTATTGAATATATGTAATATACTTATAAAAATGTTTTTTTCTGTTGACAGGCAAAATTTTAACTTTTTCTAAAATTAATTTTACCGTGTTCCTAAGTAGCTTTATTTCCTTTTTTTATTTTATTAATTTTAATGAGAAAAAAATAACGAGACAGTTCAAAACAGGTTAGTAGAAAATTACAATAATTAATACAATGCATATCGTTGTCTTCGTAGTAGTTCAGAGTATAAGATGCAGACATGATATCTTTTCTAAACACTACTAGTACAAATCTTTCTTCTCACTGAACTAATAGAAAGTAGTTATATATATAGTCCAATAGTCTACAATAGTAGTCAATTATCAACAGAACTGGCAATGTCAAAAGCTATTGACTTGAGCCTTTACAGCTCAGCGTATTAATGTGGTATTACTTTTTATACCTCATGGTTAGACTTTTCTGCTGGATGGTTAAGACCAAGTTAAAGCAAAACCTATATAACAAAAAAATGTAACTTTTGTATCTGACAGAGTCATTCAAATTCTCAGGATTTACACTGAAATCATGTACAGCGTTTTGTGGAACTTTTGTCAGTGTCAGCCGCCTGGATGGGTCATGGCCATGGCTTAACCAATTCATTCTCTGTGAAAGCCTGAGGAAAATGTTTCTCCCTAGGTACAGAGTCATAAGTCCTAAACACAATCAGGCTTAAAAAATTTTGTCAGCATGTGTAATGAAATTTATTAAGATCTTTTTCTCTTACTTTAAACACTTTACTTTCATATCTCCAAAATCCTTTGTTGTACAGCAAGGCTACTGGCTGTGGGAGTCTGAAAACTCTGTTCTTTCTTATTTTTTAAAATTATTTTTATTACGTTTAATAAGAAATAATATGATAGTTTCAAAACATGTTAGTAGTACATTTGCAATAATTGACACATTGCATATTGTTATCCTCATAGTAGTTATACAGAGCACAGGGTATAGACATAAATTTTCTAATCAATATTGGTAAGGAAAGAAAAGAAAAACTTTCTTCTTTTTGGACTAAGAGGAAGTAGTCCAATGTTTCATAATTGCAGTGGGTTACCAGTAAAATTGGCAATGTTGGAGGCTGTTGGGTTAAGCCTCTTACAGCTCATCGTACTAATCTAGTTGTGCATTTTATGCCTCGTAATTAAGCTTTTCTGCTGGGTGATCAAGGGCAAGTTAAAGCAAGACCTTCATAACAAAACATTCATCTTTTGTATCTTCCAAGATCAAATCCCCT
>PVKN010037901.1:0-11160 GCA_004027915.1 Capromys pilorides
TTATTGGCATAACTTTTATTTACTACTGTTTACCACTTTTTCTCCTATGTTTAATTGGTTGTCCTGTTTGGTGGGATCTTTCTGTTCGCATTTATTGAGTTCAAGTTGTTTTGATCGCTCTCTAAAATATTTGTTAGTATACTGTGTAGTGTTGGCTTTGACATCATGAAATACTTTAGTTGTTGCTTGTCGTGGAAGTATTTCATTTCTCCCTCATACTTGAAAGAGAGTTTTGCCGGGTATAGCAGTCTGGGCTGAAATTTGTTTTCATGGAGGACTTGAAGCACTCTGCTCCATGCTCTTCTTGATTTCATGGTTTGTGAAGTCTGCTGTTATTCTGATGGGTTTTCCTTTAAATGTGATCTGTTTCTTTTCTCTAGCAGCTTTTAATATGTTATTCTTCTGCTGGATTTCTGGGATCTTGATTATTATATGTCTTGATGTGTATTTAGTCGGGTCGATGTTATTTGGTGTTCTGTATGCTTCAATTACCTGAATATCCGATTGTTTTCTCATATTTGGGAAGTTGTCTGCTATTACTTCTGCTCATATTCTTTTTATATCATTTGTATTGACTCCTTCTTTCTCATTGATTCCTATTAATCTCACGTTGTTCATTCTCGCAGGTGTTGAATTATTTTTTCCTGCATCCTGGTTATTTCTAAGAGATCCTTTCTTGTCTTTTCACTAGCTGCGAGTGTGTCTTCAAGATCTGAAGATTCTAGTGAAGATTCTATCTTCACTTTTGTTCATATGGTTTTGCCAGCTTGTGATTGAGATTTTATTTTCTTGTATATCTCTTTGATACTGTTTCAAGTGATCTATTTCTTTCTTATATTGCTCAGTCATGGAATCCATCATTTTTCTATTCTCCTCTAATTTTTTATCAATGTCTTCTTTAATATTACTTAAGTCTTTCATTATAGTTATCCTTTCTTTTTCTGTTTCAGAGATTATTTCTGTTCTCATTTCCTCTCTACCTTTCTGCAGTTGTTCTACTTTAGTCCCTATTAATTTAGAAATGACTTTTTCAAGTTCAGAAATTATTTCTGATCTCATTCTCTCTATGCTTTTCTGCAGCTGTTTTTTGACTTCAGTCTCTAGTACTTCAAAAGTTTCTTTTTTAACTTCAGAGTTTACCTCCAATCTGAGTTCCTCTATATGTTTCTGCATGTGTTTGTTTACTTCAGATGCTACGAATTCAGAGATTTTGGCTGTTATGATTCCCAATTTCTTGTATGGTAGTGACTCCTGTATTTGTTTCAGGTGGGCTCAGGACCTGAGATTGCATTTTGTTCCTTGTCTGTATCATTCTGAGTAGCTGTGATCTTTGGTGCAGGACTGTGTGCCCGTGGGTTGTTCCTTCAGACTAGGCTTGTGGAACTGCTGAGCTGCTTGTAGGCTGGGGGAGGGGGTCCTCACTCACCTGATGGGTCTAGCACTGGGTGGTAGGCTGCACTGGAGGTGGGCCAGAGGAGGTCTCATGTGGCAGGCCTGGCACTGGCGGGCCTGATGCTACTTGATGCTGGTAGGCTGCGCTGGCAGCGGGCTGGAAGTCTTACCTGGCAGGTCTGGTGCTGGCGGGCCTGTCACTGTCTGATGATGTTAGGCTCTGTTGGCGGTGGGCCTGAGGACCCTCACCTGGCGAGTCTTGCACTGGTGTGCCTGAAGCTGCCTTGTGGGCCTGATGCTGCCTGGCGGGCTTGGCGCTGCCTGATGATGTTAGGCTGTGCTGGCGGTGGGACTGAGGACCCTCACCTGGCGAGTCTGGTGCTGGTGGGCTTGGGGCTGCCTGATGATATTAGGCTGTGCTGGTGGTGGGCCTGAGGACCCTCACATGGCGCGTCTGGCGCTGGCAGGTCTGATGCTACCTGGCCTCCAATTCATTTTTAAATATATTTTTTAAAAGAACAATTTCTAAAACCTTAAACATTCATTTATGACCTCATCCTCCAAAGTTTTGCTCTAACATGCATACATGCATGCATATACATGTATATATTTTGCTTTCATGAGAATCATATACTACACAAAGTCAAATAATCACAAGTGGTGGTGAGGCTTTGGGGAAGAAAGAACTCTTCTAAACTGTTGGTGAAGTGTAAATAGGACACCACTATGGAAATCAGTGTAGTGCTTCCTAAAAAACTAAAAATAGAATTTCTACTTGACCCAGTTGTTCCCCTTTTAGGTATCTTCCCAAAAGATATTACATCATACTATAATGATATATGCCTACTCTTTTTTTTTTTAAATTAGGTACAGGGTCTCAGTACACAGCCTAGACTCATAGTGATCCTCTTGTCTCAGCCTCCCCAGTGCTGGGATTATAGGTGTGTGCCACCATGTCTGGTCTTGTTTGCTAGTTCAGTGTGCTTAGGGCAGGGCCGGCATAGCATGTGGTGCCAGCAATCAAACCCCCGGCCTTTGCACTTTCCTAGGCAGGTGCTTAGACCTCTGAGCTATCTCCATGGACCGCATACTTATGTTTATAGCTGCCCAATTCACAATGGCTAAATCTTAGGAGTAAGCTAATTTCTTCATGAAAATGTGACATTTATACACAATGGAGTACTGCTGTACCATAAAGAATCTGGATAAACTTGAGCTGTTTGTAAGAAAATGAATATACCTTGAGAATATTATGTAAATGAAGTGAATCAGACATCCAAGCCTAAATGCTGGGTTGTTTCTCTTATATGAGAAATCAAAACTATAAATAAAAAACAAAATAAAAGATAATAAATAGGAAGATAGATCTTTGGAGGAGGGAGGGATGGAAGGGGGTGAGACAAATAGAGGGAGACAAAGGGATTGAAGGGGGAGAGAAGAGAGGGAATGAAAAAGCAACCAAGAGGTGTACTGTGTTCATGTGTCAACTCTCTACAGGGAATGAGATTATGTTCTGGAAACCTGTACTAATTAAAAATAAAAATTGAAAAAAAGAATCAAATATTACAAAGGAACTGAGTAAAAGGGAAAGGACATGTGCTGGTATCTAACCAAGGAGAAACCCAGCTAAGATAAGGATGGTATGAAAGCTGCCAGTCACAAGGAACTAAACCTTAACCGAAGTTTCAGTGATGAACTTAGTATCCCTGAGACCAGGGCCTCTGTGAACCTCTGTGTATCTTGCATTGGGCAGCTCTGCTGGGTGCCCAGCATTGACTGGAGGAGTTAGGGTTTCTACTCAGAAAACAATGTGTCAGTTTTCTCTCTAGAGAACAGAACCAATAAGACCTGTAACTATGGATGATTTACTTAAGGAATTGACTCACACAATTGTTGAGCCTGGCGAGTCTGAAATATATAGGGCAGGCTTAGCAGCCTAGAAACTCAAGCACAAATTGATACTGTAGTTTTAAGACCATTTTTTCATCTTCAGGAAATCCTACATTTTACTCTTCAGTCTTCCAACTGGTTTGATGAGAACTGTTCATTTATTGGTAATCATAGGTTATATATGTTAACATTATTTGCAAAATAATTTAATAGTAACACCTAGATATACATTTGACTAGATAATTAGATGTAGTGGCATAGCCAAGTTGGCACGTGAAACTAACCTTACTATCATTGGTAGCGTCAAGTAATATAGAAGCAGCACAAAGCCACAGAGATACTTTCAATATACTTTTAAAGTATATTGAAGTAACGGAAGACAGCAAAAACGGGGAAAGAGGCCCATGGTAGCTACTCCATGTCAGATATTGTAGGGGACTTTTATAGTTTTTATAGTCAGGACTCATGACATACTGTTGCTTTTGTTTTTCACAGTGAATTTCCCCTCTCCTTATCCCAGTTATGTAAGAGAAGGACCAAGGACAAACAGTGAGATAGATGGTGCCAGTGGTGCCTGTGCCCAGCACAATATTATTATGAAAATAATGTCACAAAATTAAGAGGGAATATTGGCATGTCTCTGATGTGCCTCTCTAAGCCAATCATGTTTCCTTTTTATTTGTTTTATTTTTTTATACCGTGGCTGGCTTAGCCTGCCCTGGAGGTGGGGCTGGTGCAGCATGTGGCGCTGGGGATCGAACCACCGTCCCTGTGGTTGCCTAAGCTTGCCTAAGCATGTGTTTTAGACCGCTGAGCCATTTCACCAGCCCTCCTTTTTATTTTTAAAAATTGTTTTGTACAGATTTATAGGTATAGGGTGATCATTTGGGATGTGTATACAGTGTATAATGAATGATTTTTAAAAAATATTACACTATATCACTTGATTTCTTATTACTTTTGTATTTCATTTATTTTTTTCCTTAACTGTCCTAAAATGAATTTTGTTTTCTTTTTTACAAAAATGTCTTTTATTTTAAAACAAGTCTATAAAAGTACAGATCACATACAAAAATACAGATTATTTTTTGTCGACATGTTGGAAAAATAGCTTATGGTTGGAACTGTGTGTGGAAGTACAGGCACTGTATTGTGACTTGGAGATCAGAGTCCAGCTGGATCCTGTCACCAGCCCTTATCACTTATCTGTAAATAATAATTTCAAGTAGTGTTTAGCACTTTTAAACTAAGAAAGTGAAGCATAGTCATTTCCTATGTAACATTAAATATTGTTTCTTGGTCTGTGCAGATAAGGGCACTTCATCTATTACCATATTTTTGACCTTCAAAATTTTAGATTTTAAAAAATAAAGTTAACTAACAGTCTAATTATTTAAGTACAGAATGACCCAAAATTTCGTTTTTCCATTAATTTTTGTAAGATAACAGGAAATACAAAAGTGACAATTCTAAGATGAATTTTTAAAGTTACTTCTTTCCATATCTAAAAATGGTGTCAATGACTATTCATTTTCAACTTCCTGGGAGAAAAAGGGAGTTACAACTTGCTATATTACATAAAAATATGCCTTATGGTTTGTGTATGGGTGTCCCCCCAAAGCCTCATGCAGTCATGGGCAGCTTCTGGAATTTGTAATCGATTATTGTGGAAATGGGTGCTGTATCTTCCCTGCGGCAGGTAATTTGCATTTCAATGTAAGAAAGGAAGAGAAGTTAGCTGCTTGAGCTGCTGCTACCTAGCCTTTTGCTCTCTTGCTCTTAACTGCCACCATGATAGGTTGCTCTCTGCCATATGCCTCTCTGCCTTGGAGCCAGCTGCATATGGACTGAAACCTCCAGTAACTGTGAACTAAATAAACCTTTCCTTCCCTCATTTTGAGTGTTGGGTATTTGTCTCAGCAATGAGAGAACAGTAACGAATACATGTGGGTATAAATATAGCTCCGAATCCTGAGGAGATTCTGGAAGACCCCATGCTGCCAATAGCCATGTACTAATGGGATGAAAACTCACTGTCCTGTTCAGCAATGATGAGAACTGTACATGCCCTATTATCATGAAATTTGCAACCAGAGAGGCATTGTAGTTTTTTAAAAAGAGAGAGTGGCTGCAGCCTGCTGAGCTCAAGCAGCTGCTGCTTGATGTCTTCCACTGTGAGAGCACCTTTCTGACAGGTTCTCAGGCTCAGCTCTGAGGTCAGAACGGATTAGGATAGGAACCCGCTTCGCACTGACAGCTGTTCGGTTAGTCAGTGCACTGACTTCAGCTCCATGGCTTCTAAAGAATGTTTAATTAGTTTTCTCACTACCAAAAGTTATCTCTTCAAAAAGCCATAAACATGCACTATTTTTTTTCCTCCTCTGCCTCCTCCTCCTCTTCCTTTTTGCAAGAATTCACAATTTTCCCCAAAATCCAGTGAATTTTTGTCCCCAATTTGCTATTGGATGTTTTCACCTCACACAAATTTAGGTAATTGTGAATATTACTATCTGATTTTATTATTATCACCCAGGAATAGATCATTTGCTTTGTAAAGCTAGGCAGCTCTCAAGAGGATCAGTCAGTCTATTGAACAGCTGGTTCCTTGTAGCAGAACAGCTGCCCTTGGGAAATAAGGGCCCTGATGCAGGAATGGAGGCTGGGCTTGACTAGGGAAGACGGAAGTGCATCTGTTGGTTTGCTCTCTCGGATAGTCTTTTCACCATGTAGAGATGAAGTCCTGCTCATTTTGGAGTCATTGATCTAAATACCATCATACTTTCAAAGGAAGAACAAATCTACCTTATATGGCAACTTTTTTTTTAATCTATGTATTTGGTGCAGGATCTAACTACACACCTCTGAGTCATAGTGGTCCTCCTGTTTTCAGCCTCCCCAGTGTTGGAATTACAAGGGTAATTACCTAGACTCAGTGGCTGGCTTATTGTGCCCCAGGGGTGGGGCCAGTGCAGCATCCTGGACCAGGGATTGAACCCTTACATGACATCTATTTAATTGTTTTCCTGTAGAGTGTATGACATTTCTACTCTGCATATAAATATGTGCTTATATGGTATGCAGCTCAGTGATACAATTTTAGGATAGAATAGCAAAAAGAAGAAAGTACCCTTGACCAGGAACTAGTTTCCTTTGTAAAATCTCTTCTTAATCCATCAAGATAGAACATCTGTAATCATGGTAACTATTTGAAATACTCTACAAATGTTGGAGAGAGGTGTTTTTTTAATTTGATTTAAAATACAGGCTATGTAATACGCAAAATCTAGTTAGGGAAAGAGAGGCTGGGGACATCTCAAAGGAATGAACGTTGTTTCTAGTTTATTAAGAGGTTTATGAGATCTACATTACTTGTATCAAAATATATTATTGTATATAACATCAGATGCTTTCAGCTGCAATTAACAGAAAACTCATTAGCTTTCTTAAACAATAAGGCAACTTACCATTGTACACAATAAGTAATTCAGAAATGGGGCAGACCTGAATCCTCCTTTCTGTAATTTTCTAATCTAGAGTGGCCCTCCTCATCCAAGTTTTATCTTTTCATGGTTGTATAATGTACAAATATTAGGAGTATTGGGAATTGACAGTTTATGGATGCAGAAAAATGGAACATCTTTTTTTTTTGTTTCTTAACAGTACAGAAAACTTTCCTGAAGTTCCTGGGAAGATAATTTCCTTTGTACATTCTTGGCCAGAATTACATCAGAATATATTGTAGTCACTATTGGAATATGATCACTGTCATTGATTCACTTTCAAGCCCTGTCAGGGCTGGCTACATATTTTTCAGGGCCCAGTGCACAGTGAGAATTGGCACCTCTAGCTAGGGCCTGGACAGTTAATCTTCCCTTTTGTGGTCCCATAACTCAGTCCACAGCTGAAGACAGCCTCAGGGGTTGCTGCCTTTGTACTTTGATACACAGAGGTATCGGGATCATGCGTGGGTGTGAAGCTTCCATTAGTTTCGCCCACAGAATGTGCCATAACAGTGTTATTCTGAGGCTAGATGGGCTGCCTCTTTGCCCTGCACCGAGATTTCAGTGTGTGCCCCGTCCTGACCTGATAGCTAAAAACCTATCTTGAGGAGGCAAAACACATGTGAACCTAAACTCTTAAGACCTAGGCACATGCTTTTATTGTTGCGTCATGCTTCCCTTATAAACACAAAGCGGGGGCTGGGGAGGTAGCTCAGTAGAATAAGTCCTTGCCTGGCAAGTGCAAGGGCCTGAGTTCAGACCCCAGTTCTGAAAAAAAAAAAAAAAAAAAAGTTAAATAAACACAAATGCAAGAAGAAAATTAAATTCAGTGCCCTGACCATAGAACATTAATCTCCAAGTACTGGGCCCTTCTATGTATTAAGCCTTGGGTAACTATCTGGTTAGGCATATACCCATTCTCTTCCTGACCTTGGGACTGCAGCAAACCTCCACTGAAAAATACCAGTGTGGCTGCCTGAATAACATAAGGCAGAAAAAATATAGTGGTTTGGCTGTAAGTCCCGGGTAAAAATCAGAGGGTGTGTACTTTTTAAGTTCACATTGGCAACCTCAGAATGAGAAGAACTAGGTATTTATTCACTGATACTGGTTAACATATTATGAACAACATCTTAGAGTTCAGCTCTTCTGATCAAAAGTAAAGGGTTTTTTTTTTTTATTGATTGACTGATTGATTGCATTTTAAGGAAGGGTCTACAGGGTGTTCAGGGTCTCACTACTAGATTGGACTCATAGTCATCTTCCTATTTACAGCCTCCCAAGAGTTGGGATTACAGGCGTGTGCCACCATGCCCCGTCTCAATTGCCATGGCAATTTGAGAATTGAAACCCCTGCCCCCGGCACCTGCTTGCAGGCACTTTAATCTGCTAAGATGTTTGACCAGCCCTCAAAAATAAAGCTTACAAACTTCAGGTATCAAAAATGATTTTTTTGTTAAGTTATGTATATTGATAAAGATGTTTTAGTTTTATTGTTGCATTTAGTTTTATTTCTAATCATATATCTGAGGCATGTCATCATTGTGCCTGTGAGTGTTGCAGTTTATAATCATACCACTACATTACCTACATCATTAAAATAATGAACACATGTTCTTTCTCAATAAATATTCAACTAGAGAATGATTTCCTAATGTAGTACTTTGTATATAGTACATTGTATGTAATGAATTAACTTCTATCCTTAGAAAATTGAAAAAAGACTTAGTTGCATCATTTCCTATTTGTTTTAATTCTCTGCTTGAGGAAGAGTTCTCAGTTGAGAAAGGCTACTAGAGAATGCATTAAAGATCAAAGGTTTTATTGCTACTTAAAGATTGCTGCTACCAAGAAATAATAAATAAGCCAAACAGATGTTTTATTTATAATACAAGAGAGTACTGTTGACCTGAACAGAAATTTTGCTAATTAAATCATTTAGAAAATTCCTTGCATACTAAATCCAGAGATCAGAGAGGAAGCTGGTAGTTTTGTTTAGGGCTCTTTTTAAAAAAAATATATTTGGTTGTTGCAGGGTCTCACTATGCAGTTTGAACTCATGGTGATCCTCCTGCTTGTAGCTTCTCCAGTGCTGGGATTACAGGCCTGTGCCATTATTCCAGGACTCTATGGCCAGCTCAGCCTGCCCAGGGGGCTGGACTCAAACCTCAGATCCTGCACTTGCCTAAGCAGGCACTTTAATGTGCTGAGCTGTCTCACGAACTTTTCGTAAGTTTTTCTTTGCTTTTTCTGAAAGCACACTATGACCAGAAATATGGTTCAATGCTTTTTAATTACCCAGTAAAGCTACTCAAGAATTGTGCAAGATGTTGTAGGTAAGGAAATAGTCTTTGTTTAAAATAGTGAAAATCAGACTGGGTGTGGTGGTGCACACCTGTAATCCCAGCTCCTGGGAAGCTGTAAACAGGCAGATCACTACGAGTTCAATCTAGTAGTGAGACCCTGAACACCCTATAGACCCTTCCCTAAAAATACAAAATAAATAAATAATAGTGAAAATCTTTTTAGTTCTCTCAGAGGAAAGAACACAGAAGTACTATTACATTTTTATGATTATGACCAAGATTCACTTTTTTTTTTAATATTATGGCTGGCTCAGTCTGCCCTGGGGTGGGGCTGGTGCAACATGTGGTCCCTGTGATTGCCTAAGCTTTCCTAAGCAGGTGCTGAGCCATCTCACCAGCCCCAAGATTTTCTTTTTGATTGGTGATTACATTAAGCAGTCCTTTATCATGTTGTAGAGACTTGGTGTTTGCTGGCACATCTTTTTTTACTAACAAGTTGATACTTTTAAAGGTAATTTTTTATGAGAGGGAAGCAGCAGTATCAATGCATATAGGAATATTACACCAAGAGTAACAATGTATGTAATAATTATATATCTATTGATTGATTACAGAAAATAACTTGGCAAGTAGAATGCAAACTCCTGGGGTTTTATTGAACCCTGGAAATAAAAATAAAGCCTTATGTTTTTGCTTAATTGAAATGGTTCCTACCATCACCATTATGTTTTATTAAATATTAGACTTGGCCCAGAAGCAGCTTAGCTTTAAAACTAAAAAGCAGTCCTGTGCAAGATAGTAAGCTATATTGCTGTACACTAAATCATTAATGTAACTTTTTTTCCATTGATAATAGACAGAATGAGTAATTACATCCCATCTTGCTTGATTTCATGCTTTATACCACCTCATAATAATAACCTGAAGAACAGTATCAAGTATTAAACCAAACCCTTCACAGGAAGAGAGCTATAGACTGATATACTTCATGAACTTGGATGTACAAGTTATTAACAAAATCGTAACAGTCCAGAACAATTTTTAATGGACAGTGGTCATGGGGGAATTTATCCTGAGAATATAAGTTTGGTTTAACATATGAAAAAATCATCCTGTGTAACTCATTTTATTATATCAATAGAATAAAGGAGAAGATGGCGTATGATCAGAGAAAGTATTTGACAAAATTCAACAACCATATGTCAGAATATTGTAACAAACTAAGAATAGAAGGGAACTTCCTTAAGCTGGTTAAAGTCAATGAGTTCAGAAATAAACTATGGATGTTTATGGATGTTAGTATTCATTGGAGATCTTTGCTAGAGTTATAAGGTAAGAAAAAGAAAAGCTTTGAAGAAATGGAATAGTCTGTTTTCAAACAATGTGATCAGGAATGTGGAAAACCTGAAGAAATCTGTAAGAACTTACTATGACTAAAACTAATTTAGCAGAGTTTCAGAATTAACATTCAGAAGTATATTTTGTATAGTAGGAATAAGTGATGAGAAAATTTAGACACTATATAACAGTATAAAACACTCACAAATATAATAAAAATGTATAAGACTACTACCTGGAATTGTACAAAATGTGAGTAAAAATTTAAAAAGCTAAGGAAATGGAAAGACACTGTTCGTGGACTGGAAGGAGTCAGTATTGTTAAGATTTGTCATTTCTCTCCCAGTTGATACAGGGTCAATGTATAATCAATACAATGTGGTGTTAATAACCAGCACAGTATAATTATTGATGTAGGAAAAGGCATACTGATTAAGGTTTTAAAGGATTTTTTTGAAGATTTTATAGATTTTATTTTTTCTAAGCTATCTTCTTTTTGTTGTTTTTGCTGTGAATGTCTGTTTTTCAGTTATATCTCCATCCTATTTTTTTCTTTGCATTTATGAAGACTGCTGAGTTTTTGTATGTTAATTTTGTATCCAGCCAGCTTATTACGTTTATGGACTATAATGTTTATTGCTTCTGTTTTTTGAGATTCTCCAAGGAAATAGTCATCAACTATAAACAATAGGAAATATACCCTTCTTTCAATTTTTATGCTTCTTACGTTTTCT
>PVKN010037902.1:0-11150 GCA_004027915.1 Capromys pilorides
GAAAGGTTCATCAGGGCCTTGCCTAATAGAAGCCAAGTTAAGGAATGTTTCACTTTTATAAGGAAGTTCCCTCTAGACTCTGAATGTAGCATTTAGCTTGCTCACATAGTTGCAATGTAAAGGTCAGTTGATTGTGCTAGCAAAAGCACCCTCCTTATTAGCATATCTTTTGTAATGGCTAAATTGTGAACCCCATTTCCAGGTACATTTGGAGCTGCCTGATTCTGCAATATTCAAAGTTTCCATTCCACAATAAGTAGTCTCCTGGATTCAAACATGCTTTAGCTATCCCTTTACAATCATGGGGCGATAATCTGTTGCCGTAGCATTTCTACTAAACTCAAGGGAAGGGGAGCAGTAGGGCTACAAGTAGCAACAGCTTGTGTTAATTCTTTTAAGGTTTTCAAAGGTGCGGATTCATGAAGACCTACAACTTAGTTTCTATCTGTGACTCGGCGAAATTTTCCTGCGTTGCCATGGCCAGGATTGTACCTTGTGGCTCTGTAAAACCCACTGAGTGTTTGGTTTTGCCCAGATTTTAAGCATAGACACTATCCTGAGCCTAACAAATTTGTGATGCCAGCAATCCGCATAGCTGGTGCCAAGGCCACAGTGTACCCAGTCATGACCCTCCTACTTAGCATCAGGCTAAGTGAGCAGGCTCCAGGCCCCAGTGAGCCCCTCCGGGGCTGGTGAGCCTCCGTCCCCAAGTTTTACACCTAGTGCGCCAGCACCAGCGCACACTTACGCAGACTACCTCAGGCTCTCCTCAGTCCACTTCCCTCCCTTATGCTTGCTCTTTGGAAGTGGTCCCTCCACCCACACTTATCTTGTACCAGGCATCCTGATCGGGCACCAAATGTAGGGATCCATCGGTCCTACTGTGAATGGTTCTGCTGGGGGAGACACAGTGGCAGGAAAGAGAAAGATAGACAAGATGACAAAAGCGGGGCTAGGTGGTCGCTAGTCTGCCTGATGAACAAGACTAATGTAACCACACAACAAAAACAGCCCTTTATTTATACTTTTGCAAAGTTAGTAACATAGGACACAAGGCTACTAGCAACTAGTAGCCGACTTTAACCAGACAGGATGTTTATCTCAGGACTGAGGTAGCTTGTTTGCTTTAGGCATGAGGCCTAGTCCCACCTACACACATTTGATCAATTTCCTAGCTTCCTCTGCTCCCAAAACATACCTGTAACTCAAGACTTGGGAAACTGAGGTAAAAGGATTATTGTGAGTTGAAGGCCACTCTAAAGTAAATAGTGAGACCTTGTCTCAAAAATAAATAAATAAAAATAAAAAATAAATAAATAGTTCTGTACAAAGGCCCTGAGTTCAATCCCCAGTATCACCCACCTCACAGCAGGTATGTACACACACACACACATGCACACAGATTCTTGAATACCTACATTTGAGTCCCATGCCAAAGATATTTTCCTATTCCTTGCTTTTCCAGGTTGAAACCTTCAGCTGCCTGTGGCCCCTTCCGAGGTCTTCCTTCCTTCATTCAATCCATCTACTTGTGGATTGACACCCTACGTACAGAGCCTAGATACACGTGGGTTGTCTGGATCTATCAGAACCTCATCGGCAGTGTGCATTTCTTTTTCATCCTCACCCTCATCGTGTTGTAAGTGAGGCACCTCAGGAAACTCACAAGGAAAGCCCAAGGCTCTTGGAGAGACCCTCTAGTGATATGGGGCAGATCTGGGGATGTTTGATTGGAAAGCTAAGGGTTACAACAAAGCTTTGAGTCCAAGATGGTCCCAACTCAGGTGGGCATGGTGGTGCACGTCTGTAATCCCAGCATTTGAGAGGCCAGGGCATGAGAAATACTGTGAGTTCAAGGCCAGCTTGATCTACATAGTGAGACAGAGAGTGAGAAGGAGAGAGAGAGAGAGAGAAGAAAGACTTGACTATCTCTTTAGATAGATTTTTAAAATTATTTAATATCTGCTAAGTTTTTTTTTTTTTCCAGATCTACAGAGAAAATCTGCCTACTTTGCTCTTTTTAAGAAATGACATGAGAATAAAATGAAAAAGAAATGGATATGACAGAGGCTGTGGCATGTGAAAAGAATTTGGACATTACTGATATATAGGATTTTGCGCTTTTACCTAAAAAAAATCCATTTCCAGCTTCTTGAGAAAAAGTAGACTTCTAACACGGGGCATTTTCCTGCATGGAACAGTTGGTTGGTGGTCCTAGGGCAGTCCCTGCTGACATGTTACCCTACTGGCATTCAGGATGGCAGCTCCTCATACAGAGCACCCCAGTCCAGAGGCACAGGCTACAGGAACTAACTGGTATAGACTGCAGAGCAGTCCTTCTGCGTGTGGACAGGAGTGGTAATAGGTACAGCGATGGGATGACCTGTAGAAAGAGGGCAGAACCTGGAGCCCCTGGCTCTGAGTTTTGTCCTCCCTCAGCTACAGTGACTGCCCTGGTACCTCAAAATGATGAGCCCTCCCTCCAGCTGCTTGCTTCTCCAGACTTGTAATGCGCTAGGCCTGTGCTGTTTTCATTCATACTCCTTTCACAAGATAGGATTTGTCTTCATACCAGCCAGCCTGACAATCCTTAGATATCAACTGGGCATCCTGAAATCCAATTCTTGCACTCTCCTTGCCATCAGTGTCTGACCCCACATTAAAGGTTCAGTACTTCATGTGTTAGTCCTGAGTCCTACACTGACTGCCTCGCTATGAATTTGAGGGTTCCCACCACCTCTTTCTCAGGTTGGATAATTTGCTAAAATGACTCACAGAACTCAGGAAGGCACTTTACTATTACTGCTTTGTTATAGAGAATATAACTCAGTAAAAGCCAAAGGAAAGGTAGAAGAGAGGGGTAGTGTGGCGCTTCCACGCCCTCTCCTAGGTGGGCGTGATTGCTCTAATTGTTGGATGGTGGAGTTTAACTCAATTTCCAGCTTTTCTGTCCTCCCCACTATAGGACAAGGGCTAAAAATTCCACCCTTTAATAATGCTTTGGTCTTTCTGAAGACTAGCTCCATCCTAAAGCCATCTAGGGACACTCAGACACCATATATTTCATTTGCATTTGACAGATACTGCAGAGATTCTGAAAATTTAGGAGCTGTGTTCCAGGAACTAAGAACAAAGAACAAATATATTTCTTTATTATACTAGGATTATACTGGAAATGCAGAACTGCAGGCCCTAACCCAGACGTATTAAATCAGAATATACATTTCAGTCAATTTCCAAGAAATGTGTGCCCCTCACTGGAAGTCTTTTCTTTCTTTCTTCTTTTTTTAATAGGGTAGTCCAGGTTGGCCTTGAACTCACTATCTAGCCCAGGCTGGGCTTGAACTTGCAGGGATCTGCTTCAACCCCCAGAGTAGTAGGATTACAGGTGTGTGCCACCATAGTGCCACTGGGAAGTTTGGGTGGCTTGTTCACCTTCACAATTTTAGCAGCATTATTAGGATTGGGTGTTGTAAGTTATGAGTCAGTGCCAAAAGAAACGACAAGAAGACCTAATGAATTTAGCTTCAGAGGACTCACTGAGATTCTCTCTCTCTCTCTCTCTCTCTCTCTCTCTCTCTCTCTCTCTCTATCTCTCTCTATCTATCTCTCTCTGTCTCTCCCTTTCTCTCTCTCTCTCTCTTAAAGTGAACTCTGAGCCTCAGAAGTATCTCAATTTTATTGAGGCTAAAAACAGGCTAAGGAATGTGCACAACTACTTTAATGAGTACAGATTACAAATCACCATATCTTTTACTATATGTATAACACTAAGTTAACACAAATGCTAACTAAAAGAATTCCAAGCAGGGGAGGAGACAGCCATTAACATCCCAAGCAAGGGAGGAGACAACAAACAGGTAGCCTGCAGCAGAAGCTGCTATCTGCCTCTTTGAATTCTAGCTTTTTGGAATTCCCAAGTAACAGACTACAGCCCTCCCTGGGCTTTGTTTATTGTTCTCCGCTTCTTGAGATGCTAATTTCTTATCTCTACAATTGGGTACATCTTTCAAATGCTGCTGTCTGGCTCCACACCCAGAGCTGTGCATCACTGATCTGAGGAGGGCCCTTGCTTCACTCCGCTCTGAGGTGATTCCACGTGCATGCTGAGAGCCATTACTCTACTCTGCAACTTGCCCCAGAATGAATTTTCAGGAACGCATTTGAGGCAAAAAGTAATTGACAAAAAAAAAAAAAAAAAAAAAAGTCAACTGCACTGCAGTTCACTTTTGGAGCCTCGAAAGCATTGGGAAAAATAATGTCTGTCATTCTTTCTTTTCTTCCAGAATCATCACCTATCTTTACTGGCAGATCTCAGAAGGAAGGAAAGTTATGATCAGGCTGCTCCATGAACAGATCGTTAATGTAAGTTCCATTGGGCCCCCTGTTATCCTGCCCTCCTTTTGAATACTTTATGATGGAAATTCCCACGATGCTCCAAAATAGAATAGCAAAATGGAATTCCCGTGGTTCTTCCATCCAGCCCTAGTAACCACTGACATTTATGTTCTCTTATTTCATGTATGCTGTTTCTTCCCTAAAGATCTCTAGTATAAATTAAATATTATGTTTTATTTTTTTACCAGTAAAAGCTCTATTTTTGGTAAAAACTGCTTTATTGGTGATAGTACAAGTCAATAAATATATATCTCCAAAGAAGAGCTCAGTTATTTATTGCATTAAATAACTGGTCAGACTCTCAGAGCTGACTGGAACTGAGCCATGTGATTTCTTCTTTTTTTTTGGTGGGACCAGGGTTCAAACTCATGACCTTGCACTTGCCAGGCAGGCACTTGTGCCACAGAGCTATCTCTGTGGCCCCTGAGCCATGTGATTTCTGGGATGACTGAAGTCAGTCTGGCTTCTTAGGAAGTGATGCCATAGCCCACTGCCAAGGCGCACTTGGTTCCACTAGCTCTAAGAATCACCGTGGCTGGGCCGGCAAGATGGTTCAGCGGTCTAAAGCGCCTACTTAGGAAAGCTTAGGCAACTGAAGGGACTGTGGTTCGATACCCGGCACCATATGCCGCACCAGACCCACCCCCAGGGAGGGCTGAGCCAGCCGTTAAAATAAATACAATAAAAATTATATATATACTAAAAAAAAGAATCACTGTGGCTTAAACTAGAAGGCATCAGGTATCCTACCCTTTAGATATGCTGGAATTCCATTGTCTTCCCAAAATAGCTTCTGTTTCTGTGGAAATTTATTATCAAAGTACCTGGGAGATGCAGTGCTGAAGGTCTTCTGGGTGATCTGTCAAACAGCGAGAGGATTTCGCCCATCTCACCCCCATTACTCTGCACTAATCTTGACGACTGACTGCTGGGAGTGAAAGTCACCCCAGGCACCAGAAAAAGCATTTATATGTATCTCTGAGACTTAAAAATATAGCCACAATACTGTCTCACTTAAAAGTCAACTTGTTGGGCCGGGGAGATACCTCAGGGGAATAAGTGCTTGCTTTGCAAGCGCAAGGTCCTGAGTTTAATCCCTGGTACTGCAAAAAGAAATTAAATAAAACAGATAATTTGTTGAAAATTTATACTATCATCTGATCCAGTTAATATTCAGATTTTTCCAGTTGCCTCAATAAGATATATATATATATATATATATATAACCTCAGCACTGGAGGGATTTGATCCTGAATCCTTGAGTTGTAAGAGTAGATTGGGATCAAGTAGGGAAATCCCTGTGTGCCATCATTTGAAGTTCACATAAGCATTACCACAGGCCTGCCTGCTTAGGGTGGACCACACGGGCAGGGGCATTGTCTCCAAAGCAATCCAGGACAGAGGCTTGGAATAGGAATGACCACTGATAATCAAACACATCTGAATGGCCTGGGATATAGCTCAACAGAATAAATGCAGCAGAACAAGCACCTGCCCGGTAAAAAAAAAAAGAAAATGGAAAAGAAGAAAAGGGCAAAAGGAAGGAAGGAAGATGAAGGAAGGAAGGAAAGAAAGAGAGAAAAAGAGAAAGAAAGAAAGAAAGAAAGAAAGAAAGAAAGAAAGAAAGAAAGAAAGAAAGAAAAGAAAGAAGCAAGCAAGCTGGATGTTCGTTATGAGTACAAATTCCTGCTATCTTATTACCACAAGCAATGACAGGAATAGGTAGCATTTGGTGAAAACCTCTACATGATGCCTGGCATTGTGCTAAGTGATGAAAAAAAATTCTTTCTTGATTCTAACTACTAGCCAGGTGTGGTGGTGGTGCAGGTCTGAAGCCTCTGAGAGGCTTGGGCAGGAGCACTGCAAGTTCATGGCCAGCCTGGGTAATCTGATAGGACTCTGTCTCAAAATAAAAAATAAAAAAAGGACTGGAGGTCTATCTCAGGGTAAAGACTCTGGGTTCAATCTCTAGTATTGTAAGAATCAATAAATAAATACTTTCTTTGGGCCACATAAATCTCTTCAAATTCACAGTTTAAAATTAAGGAAACGGACCTACAGAGCAAAATAATTTACCCTAAATCACAGTGTTGATAAATGGTGGGTCAGGAGACTCCGAAGTTTGTGCTCTTAACTGCAATGCAGTTTTTCCTCTGAGTAAAACTCTGTTGGGGGAAAGCCTAGGAATTTGCTTTTTTTTTTTTTTTTTTTTTTTTTTTTTTTTTTGTGGAACCAGGGATCAAATTCAGGAACTTGCACTTGCCAGGCAGGCACTTGTGCCCCTAAGCTATCTCCCTGGCCCTGGAATTTACATTTTTAAATACCAACTAGGTAATTCTAATCCAATCTCCCCTCCTGTAGACTAGAGATTTCCAAACTAGTTGGTTGTGGGGAGGACAACTAGATAGCTTATTTTCTTTTGTTTTTCAGTACTGGGTGATCAAACCAAGGACCTCTGTCTGCACTGAGCTGCAGCCCAGGTCTTTGTTTTTTTTGTCTTGCTAAGGTACTAACATTAGGCTCCAACCTGTGATCCTTGTGCCCAAAGCTCTAAGGGTAATGGGATCACAGGTGTGTACCATCATACTTTAGAGGAATTGTGAAAAATAGCTATTGTCAAGGACATCTCTGTCTTACAGAAGAATTCCGATTAATAAATGCAGATAGAATGAGGGAGGCAAAATGTCATCTTGAAACAAACTGCACAGTAATAATTGTGACAAGAAAGACCCACTGTTGGATGCAAAAACTAATGGGAAAAGTTTACGGAGAAACGGAGGGTGGGGAATAAGATGACCATCACTGGCCTGGAGCTGAGGGTGCATGAGGCACAAGCACTTGAATGTACAGGTGGAATATTCTACTCTTTTCTGCTACCCTCCCAGGGGCAAGGCACACTCCTTTGTTCCTCTTTCTGGTGTTAAATTATTAATCTCCATCAACACAGAGACTGTTGACCAGCGAAGTCCTTTTGATGTTCTTAGATGTCAAGGTCTTAACATGTGGCATTTTTAGTAGGCAGACAAGGCAGAGTCAGGCAATCCTAAGTTTGCAGACCAGGAATCTGGGACAGGGAGCCCACCAAGACGGGGGACACTAAAACAGCCTTCAGTGGCATGTAAATTGCTTCTAGCAGCGGTCTAGAGAAGGTTACTCCTGCTTGAGGGGTCTCTTCAGAGGAACTTATTATAGCACATAAAGACTAAGTGTTAACTTTGCTGTTTTGGTTTTCCTTTTCTTTCATCAGCAGAAAATGTCACAGCAAGCTCCATCCAACTTCTGGGTCCTTTTTTTCAGTCGCTTCTTAATCCTCTGCCATCACCTGTCCTTCATGTTTTTGTTTTTCTTCTTGGAAGGAGGGAAAAGATAAGATGTTCCTGATAGAAAAACTGACCAAGCTGCAGGAGATGGAGAAGAGAGCAAACCACAGTGCACTTACTCTGGAAAGGACAGAGACAGAGGTGAGGCTAGACGTCATGTTGGGACTCTAGGGGTACAGACTGGCCTTACTGTACAAAGGAGCCTGGGCTCCTTGCAGTACATAATGGCCTTTCACTCTTCATTGTCTCAGTGCTGGTGGTGGAACCTGGGGCCTTTATAGATATATAAATATCTATATCTGAGCTGAGTCTTGCTCTGTTGCCCAGGTCTCAAGTTCCTAGGCTCAAGTGATCCTGCCTCAGACTCTTGGCTATAGGCACACATCCAACTCCTTTACTTTGTATGTTTAAGTGCTGTGGTTCCTAAAAATTAAATAATAATCATTATCTCTTACCACTTCCATGGTTGGCCTCTTGCTAGGTGCTGGTTACTGTTAACAAAGCAAAGCCCCTGCCCTCTTGGAGATCACATTCATTTTACATAACCTACTAAAATATACAAGTACCTCCCACCAAGATGAAAATTTCCCTGAAGTCTCAGCCCACTATTCACAGTCCAGTGTATGTGCTCCTAGATCTTTCTCCCAGGCATCAGCAAACATACCTGCACATGCTAACATTTTCATTTATTACAAAAGTGGGACTATCATTATATAAATAGTATCACACACACACACACACACACACACACACACACACACAATCCCAACACACTTAACATCAATTCAGATTGTTTCAATTTGTTTTTTTGAGACACGGTCTCACTATGTAGTTCAGTCTGAACTTGAACTTATTTTGTAGCCCAGACTGGCCTCAAACTCGCCATGATTTTCCTGCCTCAGCCTCCTAAGTGCTGGAATTACAGATGTGTACCACTTCACCTGGCCATTGTTTCATTTTGGACATATTTTTTCATTCTGGACATTCATGTTGTTTCTAGATTTTTCAAATATTAAAAACAGCACACAATGAAGCGTTATTACAGTTTTGGGGATGAACACAGGTCACTGTCTACACTTAGCAAATGCTTTACCACGGAGCTATATTCCTAACCCTTTTTGTTACCATTTCTTTCCCATGTACACATACCACTAATTTTTTATTTTTTATTTTGTGTGACTGGGGTTCAAACTCACGTTGCACTTGTCAGCCAGGCACATGTTCCACGGAGCTATCTCCCCAGCCTCATGTACCACTAATTTTTAAATGAGATTCACCAATTGTACTGCCCATGCAGCAAGACCCAGGATCTGCATTCTTTCCCAGTGATGTGGCTGCCCATTTTCTTTTTACAGCAGTACAGCCCTCTGCATCTGATGGAAGGCAGTACTACTTCTGGTAAGTACCAAACTGACACAGAGTGAGACATCACTATATTTCCCTAAAACTATGACTCATATTAAAAAGGGCTTATTTTAAGGGATGTCTTATTCTTTCATGTATTTATTATTCATGTACAACAATCTACATTTATTCATGCACAAATCTCACATTTATTCAGATATAGTCATTATCTTATTTTAGAGCAGTGTTATAACTCCTCAAATCCCAAATTCTGACTTGAATTTCTTGCATCTCAATTTCCTATAAAAACACTGGCCCAGTCTCATGTTCAGCAGTGGGGCTATCCTTAAGTGAGCACTTCTCATCCATGTAAGCTGTGCCTAATGCATCAATTATAACACATGACGTATTAAATTATAAAGATTCCCATTAGACACAACCACATCTGTTCAGCAACTCACATTGCGTGTTGTCTGTACTCTGATTGGTCATTCAGGAATAAGTCTTTGGACACTGACCTCTGATCTAGAAGTGCCTGCTTGGGTATTTACAAATAATTATAATTCACATCATCAGTTAAGTCTTAATGTCAATGTGATTTATATTATGTATAACTCATTATGTCCATCATGTTTCAATGGACATATTAAATGTGTTTGCCTGGCTGATTTTAACTAGGGCTTATTTTGGGGGTAAGGCTTATTATTAGCATCATGGGGAAAAGTCAAACTAAGGCTTAATTTCCCATTAGTCTTATTTTGAGGAAAATGTAATTTATCCTGGTGTAATTTATCTTTGGTGCCCAAAGTAGAGGGTAAAAGCTGCTTGCATAACAGCTTCAATTGCAAGCCTGACCCAAAATGACTTAAATAAAAATCCAAAAATGATCTTTGCCCTAGGACTGACCTAAGGCAGGTGGTCTTAAGTGTCATCAGGACCTTGTTTCTGTTTAGCTCTTTTTCATACTAGTTTCTTCTACAAACAGGTCTTTTTTTTTTTTTTTTTTGGCAATAGTTTTATCATTCTCATATCTTCTCAGGTTCAACCTAGTGGAAGGGTAGGGAACCTAGAATTCTCAGCGTTCCACTGGATCTGATGGGACAAGGGACCAATTGCTACGGCTATAGAAATATGTCCATTTCCTTGGTCATATCTAAATCATCCATCTCAGCTATAGGTATAGGTTGACACCTTTCAGTCCACAGAACTGAAAAATAGGAAAAGGTGGATTCCCTGGCACTGGTCAGCCAACCAACCATTTTATATTTTATGCCACTATTAAAATATATTTCATGATTATTCGCAACTGATATGAATAAAATTCAATTACCTTTTACTACAGAGTGACATGGCTTGTGTATAGGTGTCCCCCCAAAGCCTCACGCAGTCATGGGGTGACTTCTGGAGTTTGTGATTATTTTTCGTGCGGGTGCCCTGAGGCAGGTAATTTGCATTACAATGTGAGAGGAGAGAGGCTGGCTAGCTGCAAGGATAATCTGGAGAATGCCAGGGAGGAAACAAGTCAACCCACTAGTCTCTGAGGGCTAGCATTTCCCCATGACTCGTGATGGGAGAAGGCATGAGAAGCCCAAGCTTTAAGGCCTAGTCTTTCCCTTGTAGAAATGGGGCAGTGTATGTTTGCATTAACGTCTCTTCCTATGTCAAACCCAGATCTGCGATGTAGGCGATCAGGTCAAGATCATTTAAAGGCCTAGCCTGATGACTGCTGCAGGAGCCAGAGACCAATCCAATAAAGAAGATATAAATGGGGCAACTTCTTCCATGACAACTGGGCCTTTAGGAGCATCTTGTAAGAAGAATCCAAGCCTGTAGCTGGAGCGGAAAATTAACCTACAATGTCAATTCCAAAGTAGAACTGGGCATAACACTATCTTTCAAACCTGGCCTGCAACTTTTCAACTTACTTGGGATTTTCCAGTAAAGACTGCTAAAATATTCAATCTAGCCCAAAAAATGTGGGAAGATATAATCTGAGAATGGTATACTCTTATCTTCATGTGTGTCTGAATTATTGGTCTTTAGGAATCTTTCCTCCTAGACCTGGCAAATGTTTAGAAACTGGTGCTG
>PVKN010037903.1:0-11159 GCA_004027915.1 Capromys pilorides
AACAGTATACTAAAAGCTGCTACAGAAAAGAAACAGATCACACTTAAAGGAACACCCATCAGAATAATAGCAGATTTCTCTTCACAAACCATCAAGTCAAGAAGAACATGGAGCAAAGTACAAGTCTTGCAAGAAAACAAATTCCAACACAGACTGATATATCCTACAAAACTCTCTTCAAGTTTAATGGAGAAGCGAAATACTTCCATGACAAAGAACAACTAAAGAATTTTATGACAACAAATCCAACCCTACACTAAAAAGATATTCCAGAAAGGGATCAAAATGACCACAACTCCAAGAATGAGAACAGAAAGAACCTACCAAATAAGGCAAACAAACACAAGAGAAAAAGAGGTATACAGCAGCAGTTTTTCAATTATTCTTTTGTATACAGCAAAATTATTTCCATCAGCATATTCTACAAATGGACTTCTCCTGCACCCTATGGGTCATAATTCTGTCTGGGTTTACAGGGTGGATATCAAGGAAATAACAGTAGCTCAGTCCCACAAGCGACACCTGGCCAGCAGTAAGCACCATGGACACTGTCTGTTTCCACAACATACTAGAACTTTGTGCAATATCCTATCCCCAAATTGTTAGAAGTAATATATTTGCTATTGAAGTCTTTATGATATGTTTTTTCTTAGTAATTTTTTATTATAATGAAAAACTTTCTCTTAGTTGATATTTTTGCATATACTGACCTATTCAAATACTATGTGAGTACTTTGAATTGATCACATATTCATACATATGATACACAACATTCTGACCTCTTAGTTGGACTCACAATTTTAATTTTGAAATATTTAATTTAAATTTTAAGCAATTAATATTTAATTAACTTTCTGAATATTACTTAATTATAATTTTTGTTCTATGATTTATACTGTATCTTTCACTTGCAACCAACTTATAAGACACGATATGATATTTTCTCCTAGTATTAGAAACTTTAAAAAATATATTTCCATTTTCCATTGAAAAGAAGTTTTTTAAATTTTAAAAAATAAAAAAATGCACTGTGTGCAAGAGATGAATTTGTCTGTTACCTCTAGGATTCTCTTTGGTTTGGTTTGGTTTGGTTTGGTTTGGTTTGGTTTGGTTCGGTTTGGTTTTTACTATTGGGGATTGAATGCAGGACCTTCACACAGATATGTCCCCAGTCCCTTTCTCCACTTTTTATTTTGAGAGAGAGTCTCACTTATTTGCCAGACTGGGCTCAAATTTGAGTTGCACCAATTTCAGTCTCCCAGGGTATAGAGATTATAGATGTGTGCCATCATTCCTACTTTGAAGTGTTTAAAAAGAGTGTTTGTTGGATTACTGCATTTAGAGTCACATTAATAATAATGATGATAGTTGGTCTAAAGTTATACACTGTGACACATAGTCTGTGATAGGAAGAATCTTCTGGGTACCAGAGCATCCTTATCAACCAGCTTGACAGTTTTTAGACTTTAGCGTAAATGACTTAGTATTTGTGAATTCTCATAACTTCACTTGATGTATCAGCAACTGTTACAGCATGAAGGAAACTCATAGGCCAAAAAGACAGTTAAGCATGCATCTTCCATACGTGGTGGCTAGCAGTGTAGACACACGGCTGCCATGACTCTTCCTCTGCACCAGCATGTATCACAACAACTTGAAAGCACATAATGGGACAGAGAAATGGTCAGGAATCTGGTAAGAATATGAGAGTGGCTTTTATTTTGAAACTATAAAAGTTCCAATCAATGCAGAATTTAAATCGAGAGCAAATGTTATGAAAACATGCCTTTGGTGGGGTGCAAGCACGATGTTTTCCCCATCACCTCAGCTCTGACTCCTGCCTTGCTGGGGAGAACCCTAACTCAAGCCCTTCCAGGGTTAGTACTTACCATGAAGCTTGGTAGCTTGCTAGCAAGCCCAAAGTGACTCCTAAGCAAGAAGAGTTGAGCCAAAGCCATTTCTTTACCACTTACCCTAGGAGCCGCAGGATGAAGAAGAGCGCCCAGCTCAGTGGGCAGATGATAGCCACACAGTCCCATTCAGCAATGCCTACTCTGAGAACACCAGGGAGTTGCACGGATCTTTGTCTAATACCTAGCAAAGAAATGGGAGGCCGGAAAGTCAAATTCAAAGATAAATACTTAAATGTCATAGATCATGTATTAATATATCCTATTCTAGAAACAGAATAAAAATATATCCAATAGCAGTTTTTCTTTGTTGAGAAATTTGAAGTGTGTTTTCTTAAAAACGAAAAAAAAACTTCTTTAAGTGAATAAAAATCTGCTTTTTAAAAAAATATATGGCTTATCATCAATTTTGAAAACAAACTGTATGAAATGATAGTTTTCATTATACGTTCTGTGAATATGCAATCTATGTCTCTCTCTCTCTTTTTTTTTTTTTTTTTTTAGAACTGGGGATTGAACTCAGGCCCTTGCACTTGCCAGGCATGCACTTATTCTACTGAGCTATCTCCTCAGCCCCTTCAGTTTTTTATTTATTTATTTACTTACTTACTTGTGTGTGTGTGTGTGTGTGTGTGTGTGTGCGCGCGCGCACACATGCGTGCATGCACGCACAGGGTATCATTATGCAGCCCACATTCACAGTGATCCTCCTGATTTCTGCATCCCTAGTGCTGGGATTACAGGCATAAGCCACCACACCAGGACTCCATCACCAGCTCAGTGCACCGAGGGTGAGGGCTGGAGCAGCATGTGGTGCCAGGGATCACACCCTGGCCCCTGAGCTTACCTAAGCAAATGCTTAGTTCTCTGAGCCACACTGCCAGCTGCAATCCATGTCTTGAAAAACTATTCAGTTCATATAAGGAGTGTGATTAAGACAATACAACACATTTTACTTTGATCACTGAGAATGAAACAACACAAATCAATTATCTTTTAATAGACATACCTGATATAACCAAGTACATATCTAAAATAAAACATGAGAATACATTCATATGTTTCACATTTCACTTTCTGTAAGATGAATATATACATATGACTATATATATATATATATATATATAGATAGATAGATACTAGAGGTGACATGGTAATTAAGGGTATAATTGCTATAATTACTGATGGAATTACTCATATTCCTCCTTGCTACTTTTTCTAATTATCTTGGTTTAATGAAAATGAGTGTTTTTGCATTGAACAGGATGTGGCCATCATTTGGCCGCCTGCCTGGCATGATGTACAGTGTCTGTCTCTTGAATGATCATGGAGCAAGAGGTCACCACTTGTTTGCAGGAAGAAGAGGTTTCTGGAACACAACAGGCAATTTCAATGCATGTTGTGAACATCCGGCAAAGGCTCACAGATGGGTTTCATTGGAAGAAATATAACAGTAGGGGGGAACAGTATCCTAGGAGGAGCCCAATGGCTTTACAGTCTTCAGACTTTAATGAGAATTACTTGTAAAAACAGTATAGAAGCTTCATACTGTTTGTCCATTCTTATTCTAGTATCTAACTCAAAAAATAGATCCAAACAGCACTATTTTTCCTGATTTTGTTATACTCTTTATCACAAGTGTGGTATAAACTAATGATATTTAAAATTTAATGAAATTACATGACCTCTATAAGCTTCATCTTTCTCTCTCTCTCTCCTCCCCACCATGTTTCAAATGAAAATTTAATTAACCATGTAGACTATTCATTTATTCATTTATCAACTAACTGAATATAAATAAACAAACATTGAACAAAGACTATAAGATCACTGAGAACACACATCTGATATTTTGTGGCATAAAATGCACTTTGTGAAACCAGGCAACTATTAGCATAGCCTCCAGGCATTAGTAATCATAAGAGATACAGATTTTATAGTATTAGTGTTATGGTTTGTGTGTATTTGTCCCCCAAAGCCTCACGCAGTCATTGAGGCACAGTTCAATAGTTTGTGATTAATTCATGATCCAAGGCTGTGTGGGATTATGGGTTTGAGTACTGCTGGGATTATGGAAGTGAGTGCTGTACCCAGCCTGCTGCAGATAATCTGAATTTAATGTAAGAGAGACTGAGACACAGATTTCTCTGTTGCCATTGTTGCTGTTACCTCCTCCCTTTTGCTCTTTTATTTTTTTATTTTTATTTTTATTTTATTTTATTTTATTTATTTATTTATTTATTTATTTATTTATTTTGTCTTTTTGAGACAAGGTCTCACTATGCAGTTCAGGCTGGCCTTGAACTCACTTTTGTGGCTCAAACTCACATCGATCCTCCTGCCTCAGCCTCCCAACTGCTGGGATTACAGGTGTGCAGCACCACACACAGCTTCCCATTTGCTCTTGTTTTGCTGCTTTCCGCTGCCATGAACTGCTGCCCTGTGCCCTGTGCCAGTCTGCCTTGGAGCCAGCCAAGTATGGACTGAAACCTCCAGTAACTTTGAGCTGAGTAAACCTTGCCTTCCTTCATTTTGTGTGTATGGTATTTGTCCCCGCAATGAGAGAAGAGTAACTGAGACAATTGGTATACAAATTATATAGAAGGTGTCTTAGCTAGTTTGTGTCACTGCTGAGATAAAGTATCCCACACTCAAAATTGGTGCACAGTTTTTGAGGTTTCACTTGATGGTGGGCTGGCGCCAAGGTGGGCAGCAGAGCAGAGGGGCATCACAGAGGAGACACAGCTCACAGCAGGCAGAAGGCAGCAAGCAGCGATGGCTGCAGATGCGTTCCATCCCTTTATTTGTACCCAAAGGGTGGGGAACACTCACCTACAAGTGAGGGTGTGGGTCATTCTCAATCCTACTGAGAACTATGCCAAACAAATTAATAATCACACACCCTGAATCCCAACATCGCACACTCCAGATCCTGCCTCTTCTAAAATGCCCCACGTATGAGTGCTTGAGGTTTCAGCAGGAGTGGGGAGCGTGGGGGGAGTGGAGAGACATACAGAAGTCTCCCACTTGTAAGACACTTGTGATTCAGTCCATCCAAGTAATCCAAAACAATCTCTTCTAGTGGTTCTTTACTTGGTCACATCCACAGAGTACCTTTTGCCAAGGAGCCATGAATAGGAGTTCTGTGGATTACAATGTGAGTCCGTTCTAGGAAACACTAATCTGCATACTGCATACTGCCTAACAGGCATCTTTGTTCTGTTATTTTACAAGTTTTTATTTTGTTTTTCTTATTTGCTCTTTTGTTTGTTTGTTTTTGTTTTTGTTTTGTACCATGGACTGAACTCAGGACCTTGCACTTGCCAGGCAAGAACTTATTCCACTGAGCTATCTCCCAGGCCCTGTTCTGGTTTCTTTTTTGTTTGTTTGTTTGTCTGTTTGTTTTTAAAGAATGGCTTTTTTTTTTTTTTTTTTTTTTTTTTTTTTTTTTTTTTTTTTTTTTTTTTTTTTTTTTTTTTTTTTTTTTTTTTTTTTTTTTTTTTTTTTTTTTTTTTTTTTTTTTGTGGGACCGGGGATTGAACTCAGGTCCTCTCATTTGCCAGGCAAGCATTTATTCTACTAAGCTATCTCCCCAGCTTTAAAGGATGCCTTTTATGCTACCAATTATTTTAACCTATCATTTTAAAAAGTCAATAACTCAGTTTTTATAGAGCTAACCATTAAATCTCTGTTATGGTTTGTGTCTAGTTGTTCTCCCAAAGCCTCATGCAGTCGTGAGGTGGGGACTTCTGCAGTTTGAGATTAACTCATGATCCACTGGGATTATGGGTCTTAGTACTGCTGGGATTATGGGCCTGAGTGCTTCCACCAGCCTGTGTCAGAGAGCCTGAATGTCATATAAGAGAGACAGAGACAGCCTTCCTCTCTGTTGCCATTGCTGCTGTTATTCCTCCCTTGGCTCCTCTTGCTCTTTGCCACCACCATGAACTGACACTCTCTGCCTGGGCCACGCTGCCTAGGAGCCAGCTGACTATGGACTGAAACCTACAGTAATTATGAGCTAAATAAACCTTTGTTTCCTTCGTTTTGGATGTTAGGTATTTGTCCCAACAATGAGAGGAGAGTAACTGAGACAATCCCTTTTCTAGACCATCCAAGTTTATGGCTCTTCTACTCTGAGACTTCTACTTTTTGAAATATCTATATCTCTTTGTATGGAATAACTGTTATAATTTACAGGTCCCTCCCTTTTAAAGAGATATTTGAGTACATGGCAATGCCAAAATTTTTCTTTTTCAGGACCTGCACGCAGGCACAGGGGCTGGGAGTTGGATCCCCGAGACTGTTGTGCCAGCCAGCCCGCCCCCAGGGCGCAATGAGACAGCAATTGAGACTGGGCATGGTGGCACATGCCTATAATCCCAGCTCTTGGGAGGCTGTAAACAGGTGGATCTTTAATAGTAAAGGTAGAAATATAAACTCCTTGGGGACGACCACTGCTATTGTTTGTATTTCTATACTTTACAGCAGCCTTTTATATCCTAAAAGGCATTCATGTAAGTTTCAGTAATAAAACAAGTATACAGCGTTGCATACAGGAAGAAGCTTTTAAAAGAAGACTGAATGATATTTCTGTATAGATCCACCTAGTGTACCAGCCTCAACCATTAGTCCAGTCTACATAATGATCAGGTAGAAATTAAATATATCAGTCTAGGTGATAGAAAAAGTAAAAACAACATAATGATAATAATCAAAGGCACCATCAATTCTCCGAACAGTAGCTCAAATGAAGTTTAAGTAAATAAATAAACCCCAGAAAGTCCTGTGTGTCTAGGTTACTATGGTAAAATCAAGTGATAGACTGCCTTTATTTCATATTATGTATTTTAAATTCCCTGGGAATTTAGGCTATAGTGATAATTTATTCATCCATGTACTTGCTGCTAAAGTTAGATAAAAATTGAATTAACTTCCATTGTGATCCATATACTGCTGCAGCGAGTGCAAATTCTGCATAGATCCTTAAAGTGCAAGTTGGCACAACACATTCTCTTAATTCTCTAAAATCAGTCACTCGTAATGAATTTTCTAAGTACTTACCATGTGCCAGGCCATGTGCTACAATGAAAAAGTGATTAAGGAACAACAGTCCTACCTGTATGCAGGACTACGCTTGAAGAGAGATGGACAGACAATATACACAGTAGATAAATTATATATTAGCCATTATTGTGTTCCAAGGGAAAGAAAAGGCAAACAAGGAAGAGGATAGGAGGCTGAGGGCATAAGGACATTAAATTTTAGACATGGTAGCTGATAAATTCCTCAGCTGAAAAGGTGACTTTTAGTTAAAATGAGAAGTAAGTGAGATTAATTAGCCATGCAAATGACTGGGAGAATACTATTCCATGCAAAGGTGACAGCAAGTTCAAGAGCCCTAAAACCAAAATTAGAAGCAAGATGCCTCTTTGGATGAAAGCTGAACAAAAAAGTATGAAGGTGCTAATGCAATAGGTCGTGTTAAAACACTGGCTTTTCTCGGAGGGAAATGGAAAGGCACTGAAGTATTCTGCACGGGAGGGTGGCAAAGCATGATCTGTGCTTAGCAGTCAGTCCAACCGCTGCAGTGAAATTACAATAACGGAAGCTTACCGCCGAAGCACAGAACCAGCTCAAAGGTGATGCAATAATCTGATATGTGGTGACTTGGACCAGGGTAATATCAGTAGGAACAAGAAGAGAGAGCCAGATTCTAACAGAGGTGCTTCAAGAAGATTTGCTGAAAACCTCATACAGCATGAAGAACAAACAGAGGAGGCACAGAGCTTTGGAGTTAAACGGTTGAAAAATAGAATCCCATAACTGAGATGAAAAGGAAGAACTGATTTGAAAAGAAAGTTAGGAGTCAAATTTTAACACATTTAACTTGATGTGCGTACAAGATAATAAACAGGGACTCCAAGAAGATGGTTGGATATATAATTTAGTGTATTCTGCTGCAGGCTCCCACCAGCCTCACTGTCAGAGAATCCAATCTTAGTCATTATCAGGGTTACTTTTTTCTGTTGGACAATAAGATCACTGTCTTAAGTTATTCCAGGAAAGCAAAATGGAACCTGGTCGTTAGTCCTCGACAATTCCAGTCATTGCAACTGTTTTGGTTCTCTTTCACATTACCAGAAAGTTGCCTTCTGGCCCTTAGAGAAAATATGTGGCTTCAGAACACAAGTTTCCGGTTGAGTAGGGCACAAGCTCAGGCCTCCATATTCAGCTTCACTTACTTTCTGATGTAAGTTATTTAACTTGTATATGCTTCTTATACTTAAATTTTTTTTTTTTAATTTTTTCTTATACTTAAAATTACTGCTTAACATCATTACCAGAAACTACCATAAAGGACTGTTCTAAGCATTAAATTTGTTAATACTCACAAAGTACCCAAAAGGTATCTAATATTTGGCAATTGTATGACAGAACATAAATATCATCTACTTCATTACTACTGTAAGAGTCTGCAGCAGTGCCTACCAAGAATCACAGCATATAAGTCAGGAAACACTCCAAACTTCATTCCTGTTGCAGAGACTTTCAACAAATTTGCTCTGCCCTGCATCAAATCTGGTCACGTAAACCTGCCTTCTTCTCAGAGATTCTAAAACAAGTAAAACAAGGCAGGGGCAGGGGACATCTCTAGACTGGGATGATGGAAGTTTGGACCCTTTGAAATTCTTTCTTGGGAGTTTTAACATTGTAGTAAGAATGTGCAAGTGAGATGCAAATATCAGTTTATATTTGAGGATTTTTTCTAACCCTGCATCTTTTAACCTATGGCTGTGTAACCCTTAGCCATGTTCCTCTATTTTAGCATTCTGGGTTCAGGCCTACAGATTTGCTCATTGCACTGTGATGAAGAAACCAAAAGCTCAAGTAAGCCGAGCTGATATGTTGACAAGTCCTCAGTCGACAATGAAACATCTTTCCATAAAGTTATTGCACATATACACACACCACTACCATGAAAATTTTAAACAGAGCTTCCGGATCTGACTTCCAGTGATTCTTTACCTTATCTCAAGTGGTCTCCCTCAGGTGAATAGAAATAAATGATTGCTACTATATTTAGCTCATCAATTGTTTGAATGCAAATCAGAGCTTTAGAATTTTCTATAACATATACACACACAATAATGCTCCTGGTATGTTTCCAGATAAAAAGTTAGCTCCCGTTTGGAACAAAATATTTTATACTAACCAAATAACCTGACCCAAAACAGCAATTAGCTCAATTCATCTTACTTATCTAGTATCTGAAAAAAAAATTCTTTTTAAAATTTGTATTCAGATTATCACCAAGAATGTCCTTTTTCTCTCACATTTAAGATAAATTTTACTTGAAGATGACTCTCAAAAGACAGTTATACATTATACTTTAAAAAAAAAAAAACACTTGATTTTTACATTAAAAAATCCTTTATTTAGCTTCCTCAAAAGAAAAATTTCTTTTAGTGTTGTATGAACTTGTGAAATATTTTGGTCATATATAAGCTTTTCCCAATTCCAGGCAACAGCACTTTGACAAACAAGTTTAGCATTGAAACCAACAGCTGCAATTCACTAGAAAGGAGTTCTCTCTTTTTCATTTTAATAACATTTCTACTCAAGTTCCAGAGCAGTGGGGTCCCTGTTATTCTGGGTGCAATGCTCATTACTCATGTCTGCTGGGGCATTATTGGATGTATACTTTGGAATAAAAAGGGCTTTTACAATGTCTAATATGATGTCCTTTGCAATCTGTTATTAGCCTGTGCGTTGCCTTGCCAGTTAATCATCCCATTATAGATCTGAAATATCTGACAACCCAGAGGGATTGAAATGCAGTGAGCTACAAGATTAGAAATAGCTATATGAAAATAAAGTAGGACTAACAAATGTAGATTGCCCCACAAATATAGGCTTCAAAAGATTATTGTTCTGGAGATCTTTCAGTATTTTTCCCAGAAAAGAACCAAGATTAACAAACAAACAAGCAGACAGAAAAGCCTTGGACTTGACCACAGGTGAGAAATAAAATAAAAGAAGCAGTTTATACAGGATTATTGGAAGTTACCCAACATAATTAAAAAGCAAATTAATATATACATTATCTCTTTATTTACCTGCTCTGACATCTGAGAGCAGAAGACGCTGACGCGTGTCGTCAGAGCCATCCCCAGAGCCTCACAGCACCATTAATCTCACCACTTGTCTGTGTGCAAGGGTGGCTGCTCTTGCTTCTGTGTACTTTGCTGCCATCTCCAGGAAACTGTGATGAGGAGAACAGCCCAGCCTGAAGGGTAACAATGGCTTGCGATTTTCAAAGGTGATTGTATTAGACCAAAAAAAAAAATTGTGCTGCAGCAAATATTTTAAAAACTCAAAACATTTGCAATAGTTCATGTATACAAGATGACATATGTAATATCTACTGGTTATTAACTTCACAATAAAAGACACACTAAGATGAGAATTCCATTAGTTAAGTGCTAAATTCAAAGAAATCTTATGAAAATGACAGATAATCTCTATGCTGCTAAACATAATAGAAAAATCATTTGTTTTGACTATCTAATTGCTGTGACAATCTCAGAATCTTAGATAAATTAATCTGCAATGAATATACTGGATTTCTATAAATTCAAATCCTTCTTTAAGGAAGAGACCAGCTCCCCATAGGAGACTGTGTGCACTGAAATACCACACTAGTGACCATAAAAGAAGCTAATAAAAAAGCTCAAAATGGCAAGAATTTGTTTCCTCTGGAAAATACCCTCAAATAGGAGGAGAGTCCTGAAACTTAAATTTACTAAACTTCCATCTGTAGAGTGCTTACTGCTAGAACAAGGCCTTTAACGTGCTCCTTTTTAAAGGTGAACAACTCTTCTAGCCTTTGGGGAAACCACAAGTTCTATGGTCTTTGGAAAAGACTGCTCTTTCTCAGCCATGGTTGAACAGCAAGTTCCTCAAAGGTCAATGGTATCCATATGTTGTAGACCACTCACAATTTCAAAATATAAGGAACAGGGCCAGCCAGATAGCTCAGCAGACTAAAGTGCCTGCTGCTTCAGCAGAGCACAGCAGCCAGGGTTCAATCCCAGGTGTGCCGTACTGGTCCTGCCCCCAGTTGACCCTGCCCTCAGGGTGCACTGAGATGGTGATTGAGACCAGATGTGGTGGTGGGCACCTGTTACCCCAGGCCTTGGGAGGCTTAATACAGGTGAATCACTGCAATTATTTATTTTTTATCAA
>PVKN010037904.1:0-11138 GCA_004027915.1 Capromys pilorides
TCTCTCTCTCTCTCTCTCTCTCTCTCTCTCTCTCTCTGCCACTCTCTCTCCCTCCCTCTCCCCTCCCTCCCTCCCTACCTATCCTCTAATTGCTCTTGCTAATGTTTCCAGAACTATATTGAATAGAAGTGGTGGAAGTGAACTTCCTTGTATTATACCTGATTTTAGAGTGAAAACTGTCAAGTTTTGTCCATTTAGAATGATGTTGGCTGTCAGTTTGTCATAGACAGCTTTTATCAGATTGAGGTAAAGATCATCTATTCCAATTTTCTGTAGGGTTATTACGAATGAGTGTTGGACTTTGTCAAAAGCATTTTCTGCATCTATTGAGATGATCATGTGGTTTTTGGTTTTGGCTCTGTTGACAGAATGTTTTACATTTATAGATTTGCATATGTTGAACCATCCCTGCACTCCTGTGAGGAATCCCACCCGGGCATGGTGTGTAATCATCTTGATGATTTGCTTGCTGCACTCCACTTGCTAGCATCTTATTGAGAAAAAAATTTGTTATTGCCATTTACATGGTTAAAAGGAAACAGAAAGGCCCTTTCTGAGCAAATTGAATGTTTAAAATACTGAAATTTACTAAGAACAGAGAATATGTTATGCTTTGATAAAAAATCATACATTTTCTGCAGCACACACTTTTAGATTGTCTAACTTTTCATTGTCCTTAAGGTCTTTTATTACTCTGTAAATTGATAGTGATACAAGCAATTATTTATAAATGCAAATTTTTGAGCAATATCCATAGCTTTTCCCTCAAACTGTGGGAGAAGCCACTTCTGCCTGTATTTGTACATTCACTTGAATATTCCTGATCTACTTATGTGTCTGGTATCTGGGTTATCCCTTGACATATGTGTAACACCTTACCAACTTCCTCATTCATAATGGCCTGAACAAAAGCATCAGTACAAGTGTGCTTCATATCTATAGAAGGGTCTTGGCTTACCGTTTCTGAAACTTCCTACTTATCAAGATGCAACAGAACCTGTCCTGTGAATTCAAAAGGACAGCTGACAAGGGACTGGCATTTTTCAGGACACCATCTTGTGCAGAAAATGCTGGCTGCAGCTCCAGCTGCTTGTCCAGTTTTGGGAAGGGAGTGAAGGGCTGCTTCTCATGGCCCCAACTGCGTCATCAAACCCCAATCTATATGGGGCATCTCCAGCACAAGAGCAGCAAGCCCGACTTCCCATCGCAGCTGTCTGCAGGCTCCATGAATGAGCAAGTAAAGGGGTGAATGAAGCTAAAGCACAGACAAAAACTGGGGCCCAGATAGACCGGCCTGGACATGTTAATGTTCTTCCCTCTGAGTTGTAAATCAATCTTCCTCCTGGATCTGGACTCCAGTACATCAAGCACAACCCTGCACCTCATCTTCTCCACCTTTAACACCTCTAACAGGTTATTGTTCTCAGGATTCAAAACTCGCTTGTGGGATGGGAAGGTACAGTGAGGCTCTGTGGCTGGGAACCTGATAGCATCAAGAGCCAGAGATACGCTCCAGTCAATTGCTTTCTCCAAAGCCCCAGTCCAGGGACCTTGCCGGTATAACCAGGTCAATCAAAGGGAGCCATTCAGTCTCCAGGCTCACTGCTGCTGGGGGATCAAGTTCACTTATTATTCAGCATTTCCCTAGCCTTTTGCATCCATGTCTCAGCATCTTTTTCCAGAGATACAAAGGGCAGCCATTTATTTGACAGTATTCAAGACGACTGCCCTGAGTGGGAGCCAAGTGTGCCAAAGCTCTGACGTGGACTCAGTCATCCAGCACGAGAGATCTCCCATTCACCCAAAAAGGGACAGAGCTAAAAACTCCACCATCGCCCACAAGCACTGCTGATGCAGACACACAGAATTGCTGGTTGGAAGCCACCCTTACCTACTCATCACATGGGCTTGGGAAACGCCCATGGCCTGCTCAGTAAGCATTTCTGTCTTCCAGTATTCTGGCCTGAACCCTTGCAATGGGAACTTGAGGCTGCCTCAGCTAATAGTCCAGCTGTTCACTTACACCAGCAGCTGCACAGCCTCTGTGTTCCAATTCCATGCTTACCCCGGCCTGCATGAGACTGGTGTGACCTTCCAACCCACAGTGCAGCTCAAGGCCAGAGCAGTGGAGAGACAGAGTGACCAGAAGAAGGATCAGGCCATTCTCAGAAAGAGGTCTTGACCTGAGGAGCTGCCCAGCCCCACTTGGTATTCCTACAAACCTTGGTTATCTCAGAGCATACAAACTGAGCAGGAATATGTGGCTGGGCAGAGATGCCAGCAAACGCTAGTCTTCCACAGAATTTGCACAAGGATTACTCCCCAGGCAGGTGGGCTCTAGGCTCACAGCCTGAAGCCCTTGGACACAGGTGGCTTGTTCTCCCCACACCAATCATGAGCCAAACAGATCCACAAATGTGCCCCATTGGCTTGATTGAAGGAGTAGCACTATTCACAAGGACAGGACTAGGAAGGTTGAAAGCCTGTGGCAGCCAAGGCCATACGGATCATGGAGCTCAGGGTTGCTGGCCACCAGACCCCTTCCCTGTCCAGTCATCAGCACCCTGACAGAAGTTACTCCCATATCCAGAGAAGCAGCCTCACCTGAGAGGCACATACATCCCTCTGCCCATGCCAGCGACAGCCAGGGGCTGAAGAGTAGCAGATCCAGGTTGGCAAGAGGCACACCTCTGATAATAGAGATGCCGTCAGCCAGGACCACCTCTGATCTTACTGTACTATAGAGCTCCCAGTGGGATTGGCTAGGCCAGCAATGGAGACTCTCTATCCCAGCTTCATCTGCTCCTTCACTGAGTAACTCAGCTTCCCGGGAATCAGGCTCTGCCAGCCCCGAGCAGAGAATTCCTCTTTGGAGGAGAATGCGACGCATCTTCCACTTGTTCCTTTACAAGGGACCTGGCTACTGAAGCACCCATACAGGCTTCCCTGAAGCACACACAATTCATCCACACTATTTTGCTGTCCTTGTTACTATCCCAGTAACCCTAAAAAATTGAGAATCTACTGGAAAAAAGAGATTGGTTTTATAATATAAATGTTCATTTCAAAGCCATTCTGGTAGTGAGTGGACAACATGGCACAGAGGGGCCCCTGATGACTACAACACAACAAGACCACCAGCCCTCCTCCAGCCAGATATGCAAAGCAGGGCTATATTACAAATATTCTGTGCACCTTGACCACACCAAGCTGAACAGAGCCCTGACTGGTAGTTGTGTTGGCCCATCATGAGTTTCCAGGCAAAAGGAGAAGAGTGCTTTATTAATATGGCTTTACTGGTTCAGGGAATCTTCTGCGACATTAAAAGCTTGAAAGACACTAACAGAAGGGGAAGTGAGAAGCCACCTTGTTCACACTGTGACTGTCTCTTAAGGCCCTTAGAGTCGGTGGGGTCCAGAGAGAAGATGGAAGAGATATAGATCAGCTCCAAATCTCCCTCTCTGCACCAATAGTCATGGCACAATGCAGTCATTAGAGAGACCTAAATGCCAGGCCCTGTGCTAGGCAGTGGCCAAGGAGAGGGTGATGCCCCTGGCTCAAAGTAGAAAGAGCCACTGGTGGGGATAAGTGCTCATCCAAGCCAACTCACTCACTTGCCTCTGCCCAGCCTGGGGGCGGGCATGCTCCTGGGATACCCCTTTGTGTCCAGGTGGCCTCCCCACCAGTGTCTTTATAGTCATCCAGAGAGAGCCATGGGGCTCCTCAGGTTGACAGCTGGGAGTCCCTGGGCCTAGCCGGGAGACAGGGCTCTGCAGTGGTCTGCACCTGGAACCCAGGTGGGGACAGTTGCTATGGGAGCACCTCCACTGGCAGAGAATGTCATGCTAATAGGCTGTAGCCACCATCACATGTTCTACAAAAGGTGCAGGCAGCAATCAGGCAAACAGGACAAGAGGGGCTTTCAGATCTTTCCCACCACTCCATGCCCTATGATCTCAGACTCCCAAACCTGTGACCCGCTGAGTGGAACCCTGGCACACCCTGGCACACCCTGGCCTGCTGCAGATGCTCAGGCTCCTCTGCCACCCTGGATGGAGAACAGAAGCAGAGGGTCAACTGCCCAAGGGACATCACCTGCCGATGGTTTGGCCAGTGTCCTCAGAAAATGTTCCCCTTTCCAACAGCACCCTGTCCCTCCTGTGAGCAGCCAATGAGGGGTGAGCCCTACGCCCCATCTCAAAGTTCCCGCAGTCATCAAGAGTGAGCCTCACAATGACAGGAGCTCCCAGGTGCAGCAGAGGCGCCATAGTGGGATCCCCAGTCCCAGATTCCATGGCTGTCAAGCTAACGCAGTCCTCTGGAGACCTCCTGGCCTGCTCTGTCTGCGATGCCCTGACTATTTAACACAGGCTTAGCACATTTGCAGCACCGCTAAGAGCACACAGAGGAGCCAGGGTTTACCGGCGGCCCAGAAGTGGTAATTTTGGAAAGATTCATTCTTATTATTTTTTTTTCTTTTAAATAAGCTTCTCTCTGAAGAGCTCGAGACTGAGATCACACTTTCCCGGGTATAATTAACACTTCTCTCCACACTGTGATTTCCCCTGCCTGCCTCACTACCTTAGGAGCTGGTCCTCCTACATACAAGGTGTGTGTGTGTGTGTGTGTGTGTGTGTGTGTGTGTGTGTGTAGGAGGATGAAAGGAAGTAGAGGAAGAAGGAGAAGAGGAAGAGGAGGAGGATCAGCAATAGTAATAATAACTGCTATGGTGGCTGCTGTTAAGGTTCCAGAAGGCAAGTTTTGGTCATCTGCTTGGATACCACAGGACCCAAATTTAGAAAAGGGTGAGTGGGAGAGGGACCCCTCGGCAATGACGAGTGCCCCCTCCCCAAGGGGTCAGTGCCTCTGGACTGCGGCTTGCCTGGAATCACTTTCTATCCAACAAATATGACCACATTTCAAAACCAATGATCCACTTTGCTTTAAAATCTAAGTAACATATTGAGTAGGGTCGCCTGTGCTCCTCAGGTAGGATCCACTGTAGCTGAACATGGGTATCCCAGGGGCTAGCTCAGAATCACTCGTGTGACCACTGAGAGACACGTGCAGAGCAGCACGACCCACAGCAGATGAGCGCTGGAAGTCACCCAGCGACTGCCCCAATAAAACAGTAGATGGCAATGATCACAAGCAACCTGCCACCTGACTGGATGAATCTCACAAACATGACGTTCTGCGAAGGAAAATATACACAGATTACCCTGAAGTAACTTACAATGACAGGTGGAACAAATCTATGGAGGAAGAAGAGAAAGCCACGGTCACCCTGGATGGCGGCTGTGAATTTTCATCGGGCGATCTACAGTCCTTATGCTAGGTGCACTTAAAGAGTTTTAAAGAAAGTAACAAAGTGAATCATGTTCTTGCTGTGATGAAGCCACCCTTGTCACTTCCTATTTGGGTTGAAAATAGAAAAAGCAGCAGGAAAACGTTACAGTGACTCGGGCGCTTGTAAAACCCACAGAAACTAAAATCAACGGAAGCAAGACGCAGGCGCGGGCTTCCGTCAGAGGCACTGTGGAGGCGGGGAATGGAGTAAGGGGCAGACGGGACTAAGGGGCCCAGTGGGGCAGCACTTCTCTCCTGCCAGTGCTCTCTCTCTCTGGGGCTAACTGCACCCCAACTGCATCAGCCACACATTAATGCTCATCATTTGATGATGACTGTGTGAGTTCGCACAACCCAAGCACTCCTGTCATTGCTTGATACCTGCATCCAGGACCCACTGCACACATCAGAATCCACTGATACCCAAGTCCAGTATAGACAAAGTCCTTGCACATAAACCATGCATTCCTGCCCATGTACTGCAAGCCATCTTTGGATTGTCTGTCATCATCTATAATTTTTATATTCTATTGCTCAGGGAACAACTACCAGGGGGAAAAAAAAGTCTACATGTTTGATATGGACATTATTTTTTTCCTGATTATTTTTTAACATGGTTGGCTGAATCCACAGAGGTGGAATCCATGGGTTTGGACAGTTGGCTATACTGAGCAAGGAGAGAATAAGAAGGATCAGCTTTGTGCCCTGAACTCCAGCCTGGCCTTGCTGGCCTGCAGGTGTTTCAGAGTGGCTGCTGTCAGGATGAGCTGCATGAGGCAGGAACACATGCTGACCCTGAGAGCGATTTCCTGTGACATTACAGGCCACCCTCCCCAGCATCCCTAGAAGGTAATGCTCAAACAACCCCTCTGCAGGTGGCTTGCTGATGGCAAAGTGGCTGAAGGCAGGCGACAGATGCCCCTGCTCACTGATGTCATCCTAATCTGACCACCACTTCAGCTGCCACCCTGACCTATGCCTGCCGCCCAGCATAGCAGGTCTCCTGCCAACAGAGAAAGGATTTTGCTCTATGCTAGAAAGGGAAATGAATGCATACCTGCAGCTCCTGAAATGTGGAGCCCCTGCAATTCATAATCTGGAGAAGCTTCAGGAATGAGATAAAGTATGCTGGACCATCTCCTCCATTTGTGAGGTTTGAGCTCCTCACATATCTGCTCTATGACAGCTAGTTCCTTCTATCAGCATTTTAGGGCAAGACCTATGTATTAACACTGCCTTTTAACTTGAATTGCAGCATCTGGAAATGTCTGCAGCCCACAATGTGTGTTTAACAGTTCGGGAAGAAGGGAGACTCTCCTAGCTCAAATGCTTTTTTTTTTTTTTTTTTTTTTTTTTTTTTTTTTTTTTTTTTTTTTTTTTTTCAAGTGAGCTTGCTAAACCTGCAACACTGAGCTATCAACCATCCCCATTATGGTCCAATTGTAGCTCTTCTCTCAACAGTCCATATGATGGAGGTGTGGTCCAGTGTGGTGAACTTGGCAGATGACCTTCAAGAGATGGGACTCTAGTGAGAGGATTCTGGGTCATTGGAGACATTGCCTTCAAAAGCGCTGAAGGGGTGAACATAGTTCTAGAAGAACTTGTGAGACTGAGTTTCTAAATGAGTATAAAGCCCCTCTGCACTCTCTGGCTTCTTTTCCTACAGAGCGGTTTCTCTCTCTTGCATTCATTTCAGCCATGGTGTCATGAGGCCCCCATCAGAGATAGAACTAGGATGTTTGGACTTTCAACCTTGCAATGGAACTGAATAAAACTCTTTTGCTTTACAAAATTTACCAGCCTCAGGTATTTCCTTATAGCAACAGAAAATAGACTAAGGTAACCTTCAAGAACACCCCTTCTCTCCTTCCTGTATGTACAGTCCAGTTCTTGTGTCTTCTGTCACACTGTGGAGAAGGGGTCTTTGATGCTCACTCTGTATTTTTTTCCTTATCTAATAACCTTGCGAAGTAGAGGACACCAGCATAAAGTGTGCAGCTCCTAGAGGAGGAAGGGGACACCATGCTCCTCCTTTCCTCCTCCTGCTTGCTTGCTCTGAAATATGTTGTGACATTAACCCATAGTGACCACTATCCACACCTGCATCCAACCTCAGCATCACAAAACTGTTCTCTATTACCGCATACACCTAACTTCTTTCATAGGGAAGATGTACCTTTCTGATTACACTGGCTACAACACTATAGACTTCTATGCTGGTCTGGGTACTGAACAAAGCAACAGACTGGTTCTAGATTGACTTCACAAGCGGGGTCACCCAAAATAATATGCACTCTGTTCAGGGTCGCAGCCATGAAATCCTCACAGTGTTCCCTACAAGGTCAATAAGGCAGTGTTTTCTCATCTCCAAATGGACATCATTCATTCCATCATTCCATTCAGTCAACTGCTACTTACCAGACATCTTTTCCCTACACAGCCACTTACCGTAAGCTGCAGCAATCTGAGCCCCAGAGGCCACCTGAAGAGGTTTCAGTGCCAAACATGGAGAATTGCTTAACACATAAATGCTGAGGTCAGTGTGCAAGAATGCTCAATATCAGAGCTGTTTGTGATTGGAAAACAATAAAAACTGAAATATCCAACAAGATGGGATGAGCTAAAAAGTCAAAGAATCCCTGTTATATCCACACTAACAGGGCAGATTTCAAAGCCAGTGAGGCAAATGAAAACCTGACTAGTTATTTCAAATGGAGGGGATTGAATACAGGAAGCTGGTGTTGTGGTAGCACAGTGGGAAGGGATGTCGAGGCACACCAGAGATTAGCAACAGCAAGGAGCTGACAGCATCTCCATGTGGGAGGGGTGCCCTGGGGCAGGTTATGAGAGGCAGGGCTGTCCCAGCCTCTGTTGGGGACATGGCCTGAAGCAGAAAGAGAGGGAAGTGGGGGATCAGAAGGAGAATTCTCTTGTTCCCCATCTCCCGTGCTCTACTGATCAGACCTACCTGGAAGCTGAGACTGTAGCTTCCTAGCAGGAGAGCACTGCCAGGGCACAGGAGGGACATGAGGTATCTTGGAAGGCTCTTCTGAGAGAGAAAAGGAAGAGGTAGATTGACTTCCCATATAAGAGGCAGCCTGAAAGGCAAGGGTTTCTACCATCTAAGAGAGAGACAGAGAGAGAGAGAGAGAGAGAGAGAGAGAGAGAGAGAGACAGAGAGAGACAGAGAGAGAGAGAGAGAGAGAGAGAGAGAGAGAGAGAGAGAGATTGAGAGGTCAGGTTGCCCAGGAAGAAGCAAAAATAGACATAAACCAGCTCATGTCCACCTCAGTACAGGCTGGCTTCAGGATAGGGGACAGGGTTAAGGATGCTCCAAAAGGACACTGTCATTATCTGTGATGTCTTCCACCTCCACAAACAGGAAGTAATCTATTAATTACTTTGGCAGTGGTGATTTGTTTTAAGGACTTAATGATGGGAGAAAATGAAAGCTTTTGATTCATAAGAGGAGTGAGCTCTAAGGTTCCAAGGTATGGCATGCTAATAGCAGTTAATAACAGCCAGATTTGGTGGCACATGCCTATAATCCCAGCACTCGGGAGGCTGAAGCAGGATCATGGAAAGTTCAAGGGCAGCCTGCGTTACATTGTGAGCTAAAGACAGCCCGGATGTAGAGTGACAGCCTGTCTCAAAACAAAAAAAAAAATTAATACTGTATAGTCTACATGAAGTTTGGCAAAGGATTTTGTATGTGTGTATGACCAGAGTTTGAAATCACAACCTTGCGCTTGCCAGGCAGACACTTGTGCCATGGAGCTATCTCCCCAGTCCAAGGAGTAGATTTTACAAGTGTCTTTCCAACACACACACACACACACACACACACACACACACAAATGGTAACCAAAAGTGGGAAAGGATGTATTCATTAACACATCTGTGGTCATCAGTATACAATGCATATATCAAATCATTACTTTATATGTCTTGAATGCATGCAACTGGCATTTGTTGATTTGAAATTTTAAGGTTAAAAAAATATAATGTGAATGCACAAGTTGTGCTGCATTCAATCCTACCAGGGGGAGTCAGTGCCCTCCATGTCATGTTTAAGGAGATTCACACCTGTGGTTTCATTTACATCTGCCCATCTTCCCATGGGACAATGGGACAGGGCAGGGACTTAGTAGCTCTAAGTGGTACCAACAGAGTGTGGCTCCCCTGTAAAAATCAAGTTAACTCTATCCAATTAAATTATGAAAATGATCTGAAAAAGAAAAGCTGACAAGTAGCTACAGTAAAGGGTCAAGGACATAGAAGTTGAGTTAGACCTAGAGAGGATCCAGTGTAAACATGTGTGAGCTGTCATTCTTGAACCCTTCCCAAGTGTTGACAACAGGAGTGAAGCCTGCTCTTCACATGATCTGTCACCCAAAGTGCACTTTGTCACATCTGCTTGTCTACCACATGCACCTTGGCTTCTCATTCTGTGGAAAGGACTCGGCCCCTCTGAGAGAGGCTGGAGCTGGACATGGGCCTGCCAAATGCAGGTGGCTGAGTCCGACCTCTCTGTGCACATCATGCAGAAGGAGGAGAATGTGATTTTCACCAGCACAGCACTGTGTCAGGAAATCCATCCAGGATAGGGACCTGCAACTGGTGGCAGTGCAGACCTGAGAAGCCAACCAGGCAAGAACAGGTTCAGAACATGCAGGTGCCAAGTGACAAGAAGCGAGCCTGGGCAAAGAGGCAGGGACAGTGCAGCTAAAGGATGCTTGGGGTGACAGTGCAAAGATGAAAGAATGGAGACCATGCTTTCTGGACACTGGCATAAGCCAGGATACTCAGGGGACCTGGTTTAAAGGTCATCCTAAGAGCTTTTCTCTAGGAATGGTTAAAGGTCTGGACGCTATACGAAGTGGAGGCCAGCAAGGTGCAGAGAGGAAGCCGTGTGGACAGCAATGTCACTCACGTGGGCAAGAGCAGCTCCTTCTCCAAGGATGTGGTCTCAGCCAGAGTCCTGTCCCCTTCCCACCATTCTGGGCATCTATGCAGGGCAGGCTTGGTACCACCACATGAAATGGCCCCGATGGCACCCTGCTGATGTTTAAGACAACAGAAGATGTAAGAAGTGAGCTCAGTACTCGGTGGGGAGACAGCAGTCAGAGTGGGAAGAGGAACTCGGAAGTGGTGTGGATCTAAGCACAAGCGCACTTACAACGAGAAAATGCCTGGCAGCTCCTACATGATCAGCCTCTTCCCGGCAGGTGCCAGCAGGGCTGGGTAAGCACAGGAACTTCACAATGCCCTCTACTGGGGACACATGCTTAGAAGGTGTGTGTGCGTGTGTGTGTACGCACATGAATGCACATAGGCTGTATGAATACAAGTGTGTTAATAGACACACACTAATACATGTCCATAAGCATGCTTACTGCTGTGGGTCATTCTTGAAAATCTGACCAGATTCAAACTCTGGGACCAATGCTGAGCTCCAGCTGTGAGCTCCAGGAAGAGCAGCCCATCCTGCTGCTCAACAGTGGGGGCATCTGTCGTGCCCATCTTCTTCACAGGGCAGGCAGTCACAGCCAAGGGCCGACTATCAACATAACACTGCAGGACAGAGACGACCCCTAAGTCATGAATCCCATGCCTGCTTCCAGCCCTCAGAAATGCCATCTGTGCCCTGCCTGCTGTCTTCCCAGCATGCCAATGTCTCAGCATGTCCAATGCACCTGGGGCTCTCTCTGAGGTCAATGAAGACACCATTCCTGCAGCCTCAGGGAGTTTAGCCTTCCATTTCAGGAGGAAAGGAGATACACTCTCCT
>PVKN010037905.1:0-11157 GCA_004027915.1 Capromys pilorides
ACAGGCTCTCTGCAGGTGGGAAGGGGGGGCAGAGAGGGTTGGGGGAGGAGCATGCAAGACACCAGCCCGCTGGAGGAAAGGGGTGGGTGCAGCCTGCAAACGCCTATCAGTGAAAACACGGGGTGCATTACAAAAGTAAACTGTGACACTAAAGTTGGAGCAACACTGCTAGTGCCTAGAGAGAAGCCTGGAGCCTTAGGGCTCAGCAGCATACGGCATACGGGCAGGAAGGTCCTCCGAAAGGCAGGAGCGCCCTTCTGAAGGAGCCCGATAACCAGAAGAAAGCGAGCCATGGAGCCACCGCCACCCAGGCAAGGAATAAAGACAGAACAGAAACCAATTAAAAATGAAAGGAGCCAGGCCTCACGGCACCCACTGTGACCTCAGCACTCCCAGGGGCTGAGGCAGGAGGAGGGCCATGAGCCCAGCCTGGACAGCTGGGCAGGGCTCTGTCTAAAAGTCAGAAAGTGAAAGAAAAAAAAAAAAAGAAGGAAAATGTAGAGCCAGACATGGTGGCGCAGCCTGTAATCAGGAAGATGGCTGTGAGTTCAAGGCCACCCTGGGCTACAAGGTGAGTTTAAGCCAAGCATAAACTGCAGAGGAGACCCTGTCTCAAAAAGACAGAGAGAGGGAGGGAGGGAGAGAGAGAGAGAGACAGAGACAGACACAGAGACAGAGACACAGAGAGACAGAAAGAGACAGAGATAGAGACAGACAGATAGACAGAGAGACAGAGAGAGAAAATGTAAATGAAATGAAATTTCATTTAAATGGAAATGCAAAGCTGGTTCTTTGAAAAGACAGATAAGTTTCATAAACAGCCAGCCAGACTAAACAACCAAGAAAAAAGAGAAAAGAAATGGATTACTAATAACAGGAATGAGATAGGAGACACCACCACAGGTCTGAAAGGCATGAAAAGGCTCAGAAGCAACATTACGAGCAATGTCACCCCCTTTGTTTGACAATATACATAAAGTAGCAAATTCATCAAAAAGCACAAGCGGCCAAAGTTCTCCCTCTGTGAAACGCATCATTGGAAGGGTCCTAAAACCATCCCGAGAACTGATTTTGGCATTTTAAAGCTGCTGAAAAATTCCCAATCCAGATGGTTTCACCAGACACTGACACCAAACATTTGAAGAATTACTGATGCTGTCTCTGTCAGAAACTGAGACAGGAGGGGAAGCTCCTGCCCCACTTTCTGAAGTCAGTTTGTCCTGCTAGCAAAAGCAGACAACATGGGAACGGGAAACAGACTGATATGGAATCTTCCCTGAATTTAGCTTAATATTAGCAAATCAAGCACAGCAATATGTAGAGAAAATTAAGAGGCCAAAACTTGTGTTTACACAGGGCGAAAGGGTGGCCCAACATCTCAAAATAAAGTCACATACTCTATCATAGCCACAGGCTAAGAAAAATCACATATTTAAGGAAGGTGAGTCAGTGAAAGGATTTGATGAAGGCCAACACTTTGCATCATAAAATGTCTAAGAAAATCAGAGTGGAGGCAAGTTGACAGACAGCGTCCACCAGAACTGCCTGCTGCGTCACCGTTAGCTGCACATGTGGGTGGCCGGGCTGGGGACAGGCAGGACGGGCATGCGCTGTCCTCCTCCCCGTGACACTGCACCGTTGGCAGGGAAAGGGAGAGAAGGAAGGAGAAGGGTGGTAAGGACTGAGGACCAAACAGCCCACTGACAGCACACCGATGCCATGGCCAGCCACGAAACAAACCTCAACTGCTGGGAGTAGAAAACCTACAATAGATGAACTCAGCGTGCAAGAAAGTATCAAAATTCAACTTTATTTCTATACAAGCGCAATGCAAAGTACAAATTCAAAGCTGAATAGGGTACGGATTCCAACGGCAACCAGTGAGTCAGAACACTTGGGTTGAAACCTAAAATCTACGTGCAGGATCTGAATACCAAACTATGCAGGAATGGCAAAAATCAAGGAAAACCTACAACAGCCATCAGACACACAATGTCCGTGAACGAGGACGTGCAGGCAGGCGCGCGTTTCATTGGTATCACGGCCGAGGTTTCGCAGGTTCTTGATACAGCTCCCATCAAAATCCTAGCAACTTCTATTTGTGAAGAAGTTGGCAGGTCAGTTCCGGTGTTTCTACCTCAAGTCCAATGAGTGGGAACAGTCACACTTTTTTTAAGGAAAGAATAAAGTTAAAGACTGACGTGACCTCTGGACTTAGCCAGAGAAAGCAGCCACCGCCTTGAGGCCCTGGTGGGGGTTGCTGTATCCAGAAACCAACCGGGCGCAGTCTGACACCCACATTCCGAGGGTCTCAGCGCGAGAGAGAAATCTCAAGGCAAAATGACAGGCTTTGCCCAAGGCGCCACTTGCCGCCACTGTGCAAAAGTCCTGACCCATGCTGTACCCTACACAGAAACCAGCCAGAAATGAGCCCTGCGCCCCCCGGGTCCCCGGGCCACTGCACTTCCGGCAGAACACAGAAAACCTGGTGACCTCTAGTTTTGCAGACTTCTGAGATACTACGACAAAAGCCATTTCAGACAAGAAAAAAACGGTGAGAGCTGGACGTCGTCGCAGCCCAGAGGCACGCAGGAGAAGCGCCGCGCGGCTGGCTGAGCTTCCCCAACCACGAACATGGGAACGGCTGAGACACAACGGGCCTGGCGCTGGCTCGTGGACTCGCCCTGTGAGCTGCCCGCTTTGGAACCTGGCAATGGATTCGCAGATACCCTGAAGATCTACAGATGGCAGCAAGTACACTAAAGGCTGCTGATTCCACACCATTAGTAATGAGGGAAATGCAGATTGGAATCACCACGAGGGACCATTACGCCCGCTCCAGAATGCTGGAGTCAGAGTCCACCGTGGCAACACTGAGCGCTGGCAGGAAAGCAGCCCAGCTGAAGGGCTGTGCGTGCGGCTGCTGGAGGCTGCCAGGCGGCTGGGCCACCAGCAAAGCCGCCTGGCAGCTGCACACGACACCAGACGCCCTTCCCAGAGGACCCACATAGTCTCATCCCTGAGATTCACTGACAAACGCTTCGTGCTAGGGAAGAAAAGCTGAATGCAACAGGCCACCTGCCTGGGACACCCTCCTGCTACACCCCGCAAACCACAAAGCCCTGCTGACAGAGGGTTCCCAGGACACAGGCAGGGGCTGCTACCTAGGGTACCAGAAAGCAGGGATGATGGAGATTTCAGTGCCCTAGACGCAGCAGGATTATAAGATCATGCGCATTTGCCCAAATGCACAGAACTGTACAGATTTTTAAAAGGTGAGTTTTACTACATGCAAATTACATCAAATGCCCTGTTATTCTTCCCAAAACACTTTCGCTGGTCCAGGTGGGCCACGGGCATCCAGCCACCGCCTCAGCTCTCTGCCCCCGGGTTCCCTGGGAGGCTGTGTTTCCCGCTTCCCAGCCCTAAGCTCCCTTTTGCAGATCCACAGTGCTGGCTGTGATAGCGCCAGGGGCTCAGTCCCAGGTGTGACACAGCAGCCCAGGTGACACAGCCAGGGCGGAGGACACCCACGCAGATGATGGTGACCCTCCACCACCACGCAGCTCCTGAACACCCAAGGGAACGCCACCCCTGATCCCAACCAAGCCCACCTGCACCCTTGCCACGCCCTGCCTGCTCGTCTCCATCCAAGTTTCAATAGTTGCTAGGGACGGAGTTTGGAGTGTATTGTAAATCCTGACATTTCAAAAATTAAGCTGTTACATCACTTTTTTAAATGTATCTTTTGTAATATAAATAACAAAATGGCTTGACACCCACCAATATCCATTTTTAAAACCCAGGAGCAGTTCTTCACTCTGCCGTGTGGTTCCTTCTCCTCCCGGGCCTCAGGTTCCCTTCCCAGGACGGGGCGGAATTTCACGCTCAGTGGCGACCCTGGCGGTCACCTACACAGCGCTCCCTGGGCTCTCTTCCCAGCAAAGCCTGTGTTTCTCCACCCAGCTTGAGCCTCCCGAAGTCTCCTGCCACCACGAGTGGCTCAGCACCCAGGAGTCTCTCCCAAGGGATACAATCACAACAGACTGCTATACCCTCGAAGCAACACAAACGCAGCGCGCGTTAGCAGCGGCCTTTCTCAGAGGAGACAGTGGCTTGGGCCTCCCGAGAGCGGCAGCGCAAGCCACGCTTTCCGGATCAAAGAAATCGTCCCGAGTGTTCTTGAGGACGGGTCCAGCGTGTGTCCCAGTAAGGACCAGGCAGAGGAGGAGGGTGTGTGTGTGTGTGCGTGTGTGTGTGTGTGTGCGTGCGTATGAACAAAGATGAGGTGGGGACAAGGGGACTGAAATCTGTCCAGATTAAAAAGCAACACATACAGAAATTAAAGATTTGGAAAACAGTCATATGTTTCTTAGCCCATGCCTGTGGCCCATGGTGCCCACACTGCCCCTGGCGGCCTGGCACCTGTGCGTGGCACATCTTAAAGCTTCCCTTGTCACCCCCCCCCACCCCCGTCTCCATTCCCTCCCTCCACCTCTGGATCCCTCACCCTGTGTCTGGGGCCTGTCTTCCATTCTGCCTGCGATGCTTGAGGTTTCCCTGGGCGGGAAGCCAGGTGACACCGCGGCGCGGTGTGCCCGACTCCTTCACAAGCACCACGGGCTCTGGGTGCATCCCTTACCCAGCAGGGACTCAGGCTGAGCCTTTTCTACAGCAGTGTAGTATTCCACCGTGTACCAACACCAGCAGTGCTTCTGACACGCCCCCTGCTGGGCCGTGGGGGCCAGCATGGTGCCCACCTACACACAGCCTGATTTAAAGGGCGCTGTACCAGGCAACGCCAACCAAAGCCTTGAACAAAGCCTGGCAGTGCCTGGCAGTTCAGGGCTGGTACTGCTCGAAAGGCCGACTCAGCAGACATGGCGTCGGCCCAGGAAGAGGGGCGCTGCAGTCAGGGTGCCTGGCACACTCCCCAGCACCCCACACCCTGGCTTCCTGAGGTGACCTGATTCCTGGAGCTACTTCTCTCCACAGCAACAGCTGTCACCAGCGAGGAGAGAGCGGGCAGCTGCCAGGATGGGGCCAAGTGGGGACATAAACTGCCAGGCCCAAATGCCCAGCAACAGACAGATAAAGAGCCCGTGGCATCTGCGGGGAAGGACGCACTCACGTCCTCTAGACCACATGTTCAGTGGAATGAGTCAGCCGGGACCACCACCTCCCACCGCGCGTGGCTCCTCATCTACCAGAAGCTCAGAGTCTAAAGAGCAAAAGGAAACCAACAGAGAACAGGAAATAGACACAGGCATGGAGGGAGGTTTGGAGGAGGGGAAAGGGACAGAAGAATGAGGAGGCGCCGCCTGCAGGCCCAGACCCGCCACGAGGAGTGCGGGCCTTTCAGGTACCACACGTGGGCCAACAGAAACTAAAATACACTGCCAAGGCCACCAGCCACCATGGGGAAACCCACCTCATCACGGCCACATCCTGGTGGCAACACACTGATGAGCCACGCCGGGAGAAGACGCATCCGCCACCGTGGCACGCTCGTCACTGCCCACCGATCACAGGAAATGGACAGCGGAAAGTCTGGCTCTGTCCCCCTGCTGCAGGTGACATTCTGCCCCACGTGTCCCTCGTGGCTGGGTTTGCATCACTGGCCTTTGTGGTGGTGGTAAGATTTCAAACCTTAAAGAGAAGACTGACAGCCATGTCCTCGTCATATCAGAAAATCTCTGTCGGGGCCAGGGAGACAGCTCCGTGGCACAAGTGCCTGCCTGGCAAGTACAAGGTCCTGAGTTTGAACCCCGGTCCCGCAAAAAGAAAAAAAAATTGTGGAAGAAAATCTCTGGCACGTGTGAAACAGTTCGGGGACAGCTCTGAGAAAGCCACTCAGAGTGGCAGTCTGTGGCTACCTGCAGTCCCCAGATAGCTCGGTCACCACTTTTCCCTTGTTCCAACGTTGCGCTTACCTGAACTACTGGCAAAACCGACTCCCGAAGCCAGTGGTGGCAAAGCTATGGCACAGCAGGTACTGCGCCGCTTTTAATTAAACAGATGCTAATGTAGAGTTGCTTTTTCTGAACTAACACCTCCCTATCCAGGCCTAACGGCAGCACTGGCCCTCTGCAGCGCAGGAGCGGGCTTGGAGCTGCAGCCCAGGCACTGAGTTCTGAAGGGTTTGCTGTCACTGCCCGAAACCTACAGCCTCATCCAGGGAATGAGGTGACAGCCTCTGTGCGCAGGTATCCACCTCCACCGGTACCCACAGCCCCCCCACACGGCTCTGCTTCTAAGCACTGCAGCCCTGTGCTGGTGGATACATCGCGTCCACTTGAGAAGTTTAGAAGTTTAATTACTTGACTCAGAGGAGAGCCAGGACTCTTAGTTTGTAAACATCCTCATCCTGAGCAGAGGAGGGCACTGACCCTGTGTGAGCTCTGCACCCCCAACCCAGGGTAGCCTGCTTATGATATAAGGAGGGGAGAGAGGCTGGCGAGAGGCCCAGCTGCTGCCCTCCCCTTTGCTCCTTGCTGTTTTCTGCCACCATGAATGGCTGCCCGCTGCCCTGTGCCACCCTGCCTGGGAGCCAGCCAAGTATGGACTGAAACCTCCACAAACTGTGAGCTAAATAAACCTTTCCTTCCTTTATTTTGAGTGTCGGGTGTCTGTCCCAGCAAGCAGTGAAAAGTAGCTAAGACAGCCCCCAAGCATGCACACAGCTGCCCCAGGGGTCTCTACCACTCGATGGAGTCCTCCGGACTTCGGGACTTCTGCGGCTGCTCCACTTCAGGGCCCCGGATGCCGGCGAAGCACACGGTTGTATTTTGATGCACCCTCGTATCAGCGCACAATGCAAATGTTTATTCACAGCTGCAATTTCCATTGTGCGTGGCTTTCACATCTAATTGAGGACTCAAAAAATTACAATCAACGTAGAAAGCAAACTCTTACATTACACGGAGAGAACCAGCATGAGGCAGGCGGCTCCTCCCGAGGGGAAATTTCCAGGGGCCACCGTGGAAGCGGCCGCATCACATCCCCTGCCCTGACAAGCAAGAGCGGCGGGCCTGTGACGTGCTGGTGGGAATCACAGCCCATGCCACCAGAGCCCCACAGGGCGCTCACAGCCTCAGCCCTGCCCCAGCAGCAGCCCCACCCCCCACCCCCGCCCCAAGGGGCTGCTGTCCAGGTTGGCCCAGAACTTCGACGGGATCTGAGGGGAAACGCTGGGGCCTGGATACCACCCTGGGCCACAGGGCAGAGATCCTGTCTGAGGCTCCAGGCTCACCCACAGCCCTGTGACCCCTACATGCAGCTAGCTCCTAGGCCTCCCAGGTGGTGGGCGGAGCAGGTCCTCAGCCCCCAAGGACTCCACCCTGCCCTCTGCCCCTTACTCCTGGCCCCCTGCCCTCTCTCCATTCTGCCCCAGCCCAGGCTCGTAGCATGGAGCTAGCTGACCACGGACTGGACCCCTGCGCCGTGGGCCACACTTGCTTGTCCTCCTCTAACTGACCGTCCGAGCGACAACGGCCAACAGCACGGATTTCCTGCACGGTTTTCTCCTGCAGGGGCAGTTGGGGCTTGGTGCATGGAGTGCACAGTGCTCTCAAAGGGCTCCTAGTATCTGCTGAGCGGCCCGAACTACCGGCAAAGCACTACACACCAGAGTCTAACAAATGCAGAGAGTTTTTATAAAGCTCCAATCATGGTTCTGGTGGCCAGGGACACAGGCACAGTGGCTGCTCAAGGGCCTGTCGCCTTCCATCCTCCATGTCCTCTTCCTTCAATCTCTTTACTCCACACCCCAGCTGGGTGTGCTCAAGGAGGGAACAGCCCACAACATTCAAAACTGCATTGCTCTGCGAACTGGCTATGATTTTTTCTGCTGACCAAAGTTGGGGCTCGATAAGACACAAACACCACGTCCTCACTCAGGCTCTGTCAACAGCCCTAGGAGCCCACAAGCCTGTGGCCAGCTGCACCCCACGCAAACCCCCACTGAAGGGCGCACAGCATGGAGACCTCAGAACTGAGGTACGCAGCACAGGGTCGGATTCGTGTCCACAGAACAGACCCAGGCTGAGCACTGTGGTGCCCCCAGGACAGAGGCAGGGGTCTGGGAGGCAGCTGTGGGCACAGAGTCCCCTCAAGGAGCCCTGCACAGAGCACAGCTGTGCAGAAGCCTGACACCCCGCACGCCGGCGTCCCAGGACCCGTGCACGGCTGCCGCACAGATGGCCTTCACAGCATGCTCAGTCACCCCAACCTCAGCACTTTGGGGTGAAACCCCGGCACACAACGCCTACCCTCACTGCCTCCACCCAGGGCTGCTCCAGGCTTGGTGAACAGCCTGTCTACTGAGACAGCTGGACTACAAAACAAATGCTGTCCTGGGAAGGGCTGGCTATGGATTGTAGGGGTTAGAGACAGAGTCACACATGGAGCCCGGGCTGGCCTTGTCACTCTCCTGCCTCAGCCTCCAGTATGCTAGGATTGCAGGCGTGCACCCCGACACCCGGCTCCTCCCTGGTGTTGCTAGGAAGCATAAGGCTTCCTAGGGTTAACTGGGATCCCCGGGCCAGCCCCACAAGTCCTTGTGGCTGGTGTGGACCCTCAGCACAGCCACCTGGTGGACTCTCCACTGCTGTCTCAGTGACAGGGCATGACGTAAACTGGACACGCACTAGACACAGAGCCAGTACCCTCAACTCCGTCCATGGCACAGAGGGACACAGGGCATCTCCCAAGCTTGCCACATCCGTGCCACTGCACCTGCCCCACATGGAGGCTGGCGGGGAGCAGACAGGGCCAGGGCGGACTTCGCCACATCCTGAAAGGCGTTGCCCACACTTGTGCCTCAGCCAATTGCTTCCTAAGGCCATGCATCCCTTTCACAGCCCACGTGACCTTCCCGATCCAAATGAAGACAGAACCAGAAGGCAGTGAGCCCTGACCATGACCCTCCTTGCCCAGAAGCCACATGGGACCTCCCACAAACACGGCAGCCTTGTGAAAACACATAACTTCGTGCCACTAAAACCCCCTTGCCACCCCTCGACTTCCAAAATTCCATCTCAGGCCCCTTCGGTCTACACACGTGCGAGACAGAAAAGGTGGAGTGGGGCCATCTGAGCTCCCTCAGCCCAGGGTCCTTGGTGGCCCTCACCCTCCTCTTCTGAAAACACAGAGGCCGACTAACAACCACAGTGAACAACTGCATAAAATGTATTACAGTCAGACGCGTGGCAATTAGTTCCCTAAAATTACACTTAGCCTGGTGTTAAGACGATGTGTCTTTTACCATAGTAAGAGTCTTAAAACTTTTTTAAATATCTCCAGTATTTCAAGATGAGCCGTGCAGGTCCTCGGATCTCTCTAAGATGCTCCCCAAGTGTGCCTGCACCAACCGCAGGCCTCCCCCACCCAGATTCTTAACTTCAGGACAGTGAGCACATCCAGTGCTACGTGCGTGTGCAAGGACCCCGAGACCCACATTAGAGACACCTGCATGTGCAGATTCCCTCATTGCTTCCCACAACAGAGTTTTTGAATGAGTGACACAGTGTCACATGAAAGTATTCTGAGTCTTCAGTCTCACCACCCAACAAACCCAAGCTGGCCTCTGTCCCTGCTCCTCCGTACCTGTGACACCCTGCCCCGTCTCCCCAGACCACGGCGTCTGGCATTTTAGCTCTGTGGTGACCTGGGCCTCATGCTACGCTCTTCCCTGCTTTGGTCACCATTTCCCAGTGATGCCCCATCCGCTCTCATATTCCTAGAAGGCCAGTGGCCACCTCCTGGCCCCACCTGGCCTCCATGATAGTGGGTGACCAGGGAGTGACCAGAACATGCACAAAACCCACAGATCGGCCTCAACCTTCTGGGCTACCCTGGAATTAAAATCCATCTCAGTCCCTCTCAGGTCATGGAGAACCCGACATGCACCGATTCATTTGTCCAGCCAATGCAGAGCACACAGACCTGGGAACCCCTTTGTCCTCCACCCTGCAGTCCACAGAGCTGAGCCCACGGCCTGCAGTGTGGCCCAGGGCGTGGCTGCACCACCGGAGCTCAGACCCCACCCTCCAAGCACCTCTGACCAGCAGCAGGGGTCTAGCCCACGGGTTTATCTGCCAATTCATAGGACTCGCTGTGTCTCAGCACACAGCCACCTATCCAAGAATCACTCAAAAAATCAGCCTGTAGTATTATTGACCGAAGTGTTTCCTGCAGCCCTTGGAATTACTGGAAAGACAGCACCGGGCGCCTTCCTGTCAGCTGGGGCTCCGCAGGCACTAAGCGTCTCAGCCTCTCACACACCCTGCGCGTTATCTTGGAATCTTTGCAGTCTTCAACATGCTGAGCTAAATTCTGGAAAAAATCCAAAAGCAGAGAAGAAAATGCCTAATTCCTGCACCCAGGGGGACTTGAAATTGGGGGAAGCGGAGAGAACAGAGTTTCAGGATGTTGTGCAAGGTACAAACTGCGCTGCACCCAGCACCAAAAGACGCTCACGTGTGAATGGCTGGCACCTGCAAGTGTTGGTGGCGTACGCTGGGAGCAGAAAAAAGGGGCTAAGTGTGAGTGAGAGGGAGGCCCTGTGGACGTGGAGCAGTGGGTGACACGGGGAGGCAGAGCACCAGGGCACAGGAGGCCTCCCCTGGGGGCAGCAGTGCAGAGCAGCCACAAAGCAAGGACAGCCGGCGGCCGCCCCCCTGAGGCCTATCACTCAGGGGCCCCCAGAGGGGCACATTGCCACAGGATCCCTGAACACTTCCTGAGGGAACCCTACCTTGTCCCTGTCTGTTGTTGGGGAGTGACCGGCTCCCCTACAGCCTGGAGGGAGGAGTCAGCCTGCTGGGCCACTCTGGGGAAAGGCCCTTCCCGTGCTCACCCTTTATGGATGCATCCCCGCCTCTCTTCACCGATGTATGCTCTGGGCCAGCACAGGGTGAGGGGCCCATGCTGCTCAGGAGGCCAAGGGTGGCCATGGAGGAATCAGAGAAGCAGGGGAGGAGGGGACCACAGAGCATGGAGCCTCCAGTTGGTCTAGCGCGGTGAGGGCATGTGGCACCTCAACATCCAGAGGCCTAAGTGCAGGAAACAGCCCCAGTCTGCAAGCCCTGAGAATCGAGCCCAGTCTCCTCACAACATGAGCAGATACTTCCTGCAGAGGGTTTTGGCCACTGAGAA
>PVKN010037906.1:0-11157 GCA_004027915.1 Capromys pilorides
AGCATCATGTAGTAAAGTAAAAATTGTTGAATTCTTATAACTTTGTTTAGTGAAATTGTGTAGTTTTTCTACTTTTTTTTCCTATCATTATTTTATATTTTTTAAATAAAACCTGTTAAGACCTTGGGGTCCTTGAATTGAGCAAAGAGAACTTCTCCTCTATGAATTAACTGGAGAAGCAAGGAAGCCTACGAAGCCATCTTCCAGGGATGGAACTGGAATTTTTAACTTCCTGTCAGCCATGCCTCACATTTTACATCAATCACGTCCCACACAGATTAAATTTTCTGGAAGCGTATCTACATGTGCAAGGATAGGAAAAAATAAAACCTATAAAATTCAACTAGAAATCCCTTAAATTTCCTCATTTCTGTTCCACCCTCAACAGCGCTAGATCAATAAGACCCAGACTATAACGCTGTGACATGATTCCTATCTGTATGGTAAAGTAGAGTGAAAAATGATGAGAAAGAAGTTTTATTTTCAAAAAGACAGCTTAAGCAATCATTAATGTAATGGAATTCTGACACTAAAGCTTGCTGGAGGGAATTTGTGTGGGAGTGTGAAATTTGGTGTAATTATCGGGTGAGTAATGAAAAACAAAGTTGACCTTTTCTTGGGGGGGACATGGAAAAAAAATACATCTGTGCCCACCACACCATCATTACACTTTAAATAATGTTGGGAGAAAGTAGTGCTTTAGAAGGGCAGCATAAGGGTATATTGAACTTGGCCTAAAGATTGGGATAATTCCAGAACTCTTCATGGTTATTTGTATTGATAAGAGTAGATATTTGGGCAAGGTGACTTTGTTGAGAAGCACGTTCCTGGCTCTCAAATTGCCCACTTCTGCAGAACCTAATGTTGGTTGCCAATGGCATCTGTGCTATGTCTGTCAGCCTCCCTTGGATTTAGAATGACCATGTGACCATTTTTGACCAATGGAACATGAATAGAATTAATAAGGTTATTCTCAAGAGAGGTGGCATCTCCCCTTAACCCTCCTGCTCCTCCCCTCATGGTTGCAGCAGGATAGGGAGGCTGTGAGATGGGGGAATGGAACGAAAGGGGTCCAGACACCCTTATCTCTGCTCAAGGAGAGTCCACTAGGAGATCCCCTTGGCCTATGTTGTCATGGAGCTCCTGCCAAAGTCTTGGACCAGGTCAGGATATTTTTACAACTTAGCCATATCAGCATCTGTGTTTGCATGTGTAGTGCTGATGTAACTCTGTAACATAAATCACACCCTGCCCAACTGTAGAGTGTTAATGTATATCCAACAAGACTGGAAAATCTTAGTATATGCTCATATAAGGGAGACAAAGACACAAAAATTGTTGTAAAGGTTGAGACTGTGCCATGTTAGGCATTCAGCTCCTCTCCCTATGTGAAAATTCTGTAGCAACATCAGTGTCTCAATAGACACTTCTATAAAGCATAAATGTTGAAGTGTTGATAGAAAATGGACTCCTATTCATGAAAACATACTATGCCTAACACACATTCTTTCACATTAATTGGAATCTACATTTTCCAATTTGTATGAAGTCATAATCATCAATATATTCCTCTGTTCACTTCTTTTTCTGAGCTTATAAATAAGAATATAAAGCTATTGTCAAAATTTAAGAGTGAAGCTACAGCAATTGGTGGATTTTTAGGTGGTGAAATGATCCCTTATGATAGGATAGGTTAGAAAAGCCATGCCTGACTCCCAATGTTAAATTATTCTATGTTCAATAAGTTCTTTCTGTTACAGCAGGCCTCCTTGCATCTAACAAACTTGCATATTTAGGGCCTGAAAGTGGATAAAGGAGGGCCAAAAGCAAGCCAGAACATAAAGAGAGGTGGTGGCGATGTGGCTGGAGCAGGGGAAGGGGAATTCTGTTTTCTTTTCTTTTGTTTTGACAGTTTCAAAACATGTTAGTAGGACAGCTATACGAAGTAATACAATGAATATTGTTGTCTTCATAATAGTTGTTCAGAGTACAAGATGCAGACATTTTACCTTTTGTAAACACTAAGAGTGCAAATGTTACTTCTCATTGAGCTAAGAGAAGGTACGTGTATGTATAGTCTAATAGTCAATAACAGTAGTAGGTTATCAGCAGAACTGGAAATGTTGAAAGCTGTTGACTTGAGCTTTGTACAGCTCAGAATATTAATATGGCTTTACTTTTTATACCTTAAGGTTAAACTTTTCTGCTGGATGGTTAAGACCAAATTAAAGCAAGACCTATATAAAAAAAATGTAACTTTTGTATCTGACAAGGTCAGTCAAATCCCCTCAGGATTTACCCTGAAACCATGTACAGCATTTTGTAGAACTTTTGTCAGTGTCAGCCATCTGGATGAGTCACAGTCATTGCTAGACCAATGTGAAGAGCTCTGTTTTCTACTCACTGTCATCTTCAGATCTTTGCAAAAATAACTTGACAGGTGAAATGAGAAAGATTGCGTTGTTATATTCTTACAGGGTATTTGGAGGAAAAAGTAACTAGTACCTTGTACATGTTGCCAAGATCTGTAGATGAGAGTATTGGAGCAATAGACAGCAATTCATTATGATAATCTCTGCTTGGTTTGATTAATATACTATCTTATTTTTGTTTTGCTTTTTAAATGAATAGTCATGCTTTGCTACTATTTAGATAAAATGTGATCAAGCCAACTATAGTTCCAGGAAAAAAAATCTGGATGGTTTTCATTTGACCTTGTGTTTAGATGGCCTTTGGTATCTTGGGAGCTGAGGAACACCATTGTTCTGAGAATGTCCCTTCACTCACACAGCCTTGCCCTGTCTGTACTTTCAGCTACTCTCCTACCAGTCCTTCTGGCTTAGACTTTGGCCAGTGTGGGAGGAGAAAGAAGAATCTGTTTGGTTGACTCATGACCCAGGCCTAGCAGACAATACAAAACTAGTTATAGCCCCTTTATTTGTGGTCTGATTTATGGCACAGTGGTACCGAGGGGGGTGCAATCCCTATATTATTTCTCTTGGAAGTCATGGCTTTTTGGGAAGGCAAGGGACTGGGACGCCTGGTAATCAAGGAAGAAGAGTGAGACATACAGGCAAGGGGGTGCGGATAGCTTTCACTTCAACATTTCCTCCCCCAGAAATGTTCTCAGGCCAAACCAAATCTCAAGACTCTCTGAAAACCCAATCTACCCAAAGCCAAGAGCAACTCCCACCTCCCAGTCACCACTTACCTCCCCAAAGGCCTATTGAGCAGATCTGCTCCGGAAGCTTAAAAATAGTTGAGTGTGTGGTGACAAGCCTTGTGGATTTCCTTTGTAAAAATATCCTGAGCAAGGAAATAAACCTTTCACTAGTTTATTTTTCCGCTGCTCTGGGGAGCAGCTTTCACATTCTGCTGTCATAAGCACTTTGGGGATCTTGTAGATGGTGGGGGTGGAGGTGCTGGGGGAAAGGGCAGGATTAATTCAGGGCTTAGGTGAAGTTACTTGGTGAATGGGATTCACGTCTTGGTGGGAGAGCCAGGTGGGAAATCCTAGGCTGGTAACTCTTATGGCCTAGGAGGACATGATCTGGTCAACTAACAAATCTTCATATTCTGAATTCACAAGAAAATGCAATTCCAAGCTCCTGAGTTTTGGTGTCAAAGGATCTAATGGACAGGACTCTATTCGTAACCCAGCATTGTCCTTGTAAAGCTTGATAAAGCTTGTGTTTTAGCACTTGGGATATCTCATAACAATGCTCTCCTTCCATGTAACTTCTGAAATTTTGTTCCTTCTGTTATAGAAGACCTCGTCAATCAGGGACACACATCATCTTCTCCAACCTCTGTTCAACCTATTTAATCATTAATATCCAGTCCAGAAGCTGGCCTTCCTGTTGAAACTTTTTCTGATCTAATACTTGATCATGATGTTTTCTAAACAATATTTTTTTGCGTTTATTATATATTCCCTTGCATGGTGTATGTTTATTTATCTTGATACTTTTGTAGCCTTTCATCAGGATTTGGTAAGAGTAACTAGTGTCAAACAGGTTAACAGAACAAGTTAAATGAATATCTCCATGAAAGAGGAGAAAGAGAACTTTTAGTTTTCAGGCAGCTTGGGTAAGTTAAGTTCTCTGTGGAATTGATATTTTAGTAAATTGCTATCTCTGCTTTTGACTAAGGTTATTTCTTTTTATAAATGACATTTTTATCTTAATTTTTTAATTTTTAAAGATAGTACAAAATAGTATTAAAACAGAAAAAAATGCAAGAGATACATAATTTCACCGAACAAAATAATATGAATTTCACAGTATTTGTTGTATTGCATAATGTTGTCTTCACAATAGTTGTTCATATTACCAGATATGGACATACAAAATTTGAAGAAGAAAGAAAAAAATAAATATATAAGAAATTAAGAAGAAGAAAAGAGAACCAATTGAAAACAAGATAACAAAACAAATTAACTGCTTCTTTCCATAGACTAAAGAAATCCTCAGTACAGTTGTCCAAATCATCATTCTTACATACATAGATACATTTCTTTTCCCCACTCCTGCTCCTGTCCTTCACCTCATTTGAACAATTTGTTCCTTTTGAACAGATTTATTCCCTTTTCCAAGTATCTATCATACCCTTCAGATTTTATTTTTTTCTTTTCAGTTCTTACACTAAAGAGACAATTGAATATTTACACATGTGGTTCTGGTTTATTTCACTTAAGAGTATAGTCTCTAGTTGCTTGTAGAAGTTGTTGCAAATAACAGCAAACAACTTAGAGAACTGCTGCATTAACAAAATACTTTAACATCATCTTTTTCTTCCCATCATTCCCTGCGATTAAGATGTTTCACTGGCATGCTCTTAAAAGTGAGAAAACATTTTCCACACAGTAGATATGAGAAGAGGGCAGTGAAGATAGGCTTGTTACCAGGATTTTTCTCTTTCCACAAACAACTGAAAGTACTGTAAACTGAACAAATATGTGGAGATCTCTAATAGTTGTTTAAATCATCATCATTTTTACTATGACATGTAAAAGATATACTGGACTTGTTTTTTCAAATTCAAGAAGATCTCAAGAACCAAGATGAAGAGGATAAGATATGTTATCACTGGATCTCTCCTTATTACTGTGGCATTGCTGACATGTCCCCCCCTTGGTGAATTGCTAAGAGTAAAAGCTCTGTGTTCATCCAGAGATTAAGCTCTGGATGAAAATCCTAGCTCCTGTACCAGGCTGCCTTGCAGCCTGACACATGCTAATCAATCTCTTAATGCCTCAGTTTCCTAATCTTTAAGCTAATGCTTTAATAAATTAATACCATGTAAAATATCACACAATCTGTGGGTGCTAGGCACTGTGTGCCTTGTATTTATCATCTCTATTTTACTGTGAAAGACTTAGAGCTCAAAGCTTACAATTGTTCCCTAGTAGGATCACCATCTTTCTGAATTTATAATTGTATGCATTTTTTAACTAAGTACAGCAAAATGCCGAACTAAAAGTTTTTTTCTGAGACTTGTAGACATAGTATTCCACTGAAGCTCTGGTGGGGGCATGCAGTTCAAATAATCTATAAGGCTCTGATTGCAAGATTGGCCATCTAGGGTTCCCTGAGCTTCCTAAGTCAGATCTGATGCCGAACATTCTATCTGGATCTGCAGCTTAAATAAAATTCCCAGAAGCTTGGGAGATAGATTGAACATTTCTGGAGCTGGCAAGTCTGGTCAATTAATGCCTTGGGAGGCATTTTCAAAGCTGAAAAGACCTTTTTTTAGGTGCCAAGTGTTATTAATTATTATGCAAGTAGACCCTGTTAGTAAAATAAGAGGTACCCAGATTTACCTTTGGGCATGTGGTAATCTGATAGTGATGATCAAAGTACCAGCATTTCCAGCTATGAGGGAAAAGTTAATTTAGCGATTAGTGTTCCTGGGAATGGAGGCCCAGTGTGTCTGAACCTCACCTTGGCACAGTCTAGAAGGTTGATCTTATAGAAAAGAGTCTCCTTTAGTCTTACAAGGGTTTTGCTTAGAGGATAAAGGTCTGGGTGGGCCACCCAAAGAGAATGAGTGTGTTAGACAGTGGAGAAATATGGTTAGTGTTTAGTCACAGGGTAAGGCAGGGCCATAAATGGGAGAAAAATGAATCCCAAGCTCAGAGGCGGAAACAATATACAACCTGTCAGGAAACTGTGTGCAGTGTGAGTCTGGAAAGTGGTTCAGAAGGGAGTGATGGATGATGTGAGGGCCTGGCAGCCCTGAGAGCACAGGATGCTTGCTGCTCAGTGTCGAGAGACCTGGTCTCTGCGAGGCACCTGGGAGGGACATCGCTTCCCTGTGCCCCTGTGCCTTTGGAACCCAACATCTTCAACTGGCGGTCTTTTATTTTCTTTTTAAAATATATTTGTGAGTGCGTATCTGAGAAAGATAGAGAAAGGTCTAATGTTGGGGGCAGCTTGTGACCATCCATCAAGGAGTTCCCTGAGTCTGCGTGAAGCACTCATTTTCCTTCATCATCAGGAAAGGAATGCACTCCAAATGTCCCCCCAGGTTTCTTCCCAGTGCCAATTTTTCAAAATCTACAGAACTACCAATCTCCTCTTTACGTTAATTCTGCATAGCTCAAGGATTTCTTGGTATGATTAAGAATGAGTTGACTGAATTTGAGATACCTATGAGTGGGGCTTTATTTTTGTTTGTTTTGTTTCTATTTATTTGAAGAGTTCATTGAAATATCACAATCAAACCTGTGGAAAGAAAATGATGCAGGAACACACATTTATTTGTACACTTGGTTTATTTCCTTTGTTGGATTTAATTTTCAGTGAGTTTAGTTCTTCAAAAAAAATCTATGAAAGGTTACACAGATTAAATTTGCTAGCTAAGTGATAATTTTCACCTATTACCTTAGAATATCAAAATTTATTATTAACAATCCTAATAATGTCTATGAGGCATAAAGGAGCTTATACAATCTAGTTACTTACCTATATTAAAGTGGGCATCAGAAGCATGCAAACTAGGCTTTTTAAATTTGGTATCTTTTCTTATTATTTTTAAGTAGCTTCTTTATTTTTTCTTTTGCTTTTTTGACAGAGAGTCTCACTCTGCTCTTCAGGCTGGGCTTGAACTCATTGTGTAGCTTTAACTTTTCCCTCTTTTTATTTGGATCACTTTGGCAGCTTGATTGATTCTTGAGACCTCTCCATTAACATTTAATAGAAAACAACTTGTATGGGAATAATTTAGAATTATTTTCTCTGATCTATTTCAGAGAAATTGATTTGATCCAGCAGATACTTTTTAAGTTCATACAGTGCCAAGCCCTGGACTTCATTCTTGGAATAGAAACAAGAATGAGAAATTAATCCTCATGCTAGGGAGCTTTAACTAATAGAGATACAGGCAAAAATCATAAATATTTTAAAAATATTTTGATGAACTTTTAAATGGATAAATTATAGAATGTTACACAGGCATGGACAAAATGTTTCTAGCCTAGATTACTGGGATTTAGGAGGCCTTCTCTAGGGGCTAGAGAGCTTAGTATATTAGAGTGAAAGTTTGGGTTTTATTTGAATGTGAAAGTTTAGAATTGAAGAGTGTATGTAAGGGAATAGAAATTTTGTGCTATAGGAGATCTAATGTGAAATTTAGGGGGTAAACAGAGATGAGGTTGGTCAAACTTCATTCTTTGGAAGATATGGAAAAAGTTTTGTGCAAAACATTGGTGGGCTGGGGAGATAGCTCAGTAGAATAAGTGCCTTCCTGGCAAGTGCAGGATCCTGAGTTCCATTCCTGGTAGTGAAAAAAAAATAAATAAAAGGATAAATATGCAAAACAGTCATAAAACTAGACAAGCACTTTACAAAGATCTATGTAGTTTCAGACTGAAAATTGCCCAATAAGAGCAGAGACATACAAAGAGATTACTTCAAAAGAGAACTAGCAGTGATTAGGCTAGAGAAATATCCGGCAAAAAACAAGAGGATTTGCACAATCAGTATTTATTGACGAGATCAATGAGATTACTCATGGGTGGAATAGACAGGGAAAGCCATAGTCCTTCCCAAGAGACCAACTGCAGCACAGTGTGGTTGGTGGAATTATTTTTTGACATTGAAATAGTGAAGATGTGGAAGAAGGTGATAATGCACCCAGAGTGTTTTCCCAAGGAGTGCTGGATGCTCTGGCTTCTGACAAACCTTGCTACAAATGACATCACTTGTGCTTGGTTTGACTCTCTCCAGTTCTATCATGAGAGTGTCCAACTTAGAGAGGTTCCAAACATGTGCATGTAGTCTCAGACACCAGTTCTACAAATCTAGTGTGCAATGTGGAAATCTCACATTTTCAGTGTCCTGGGTTATAGCTACCCAATATTTTAGAGGTCTTTGGATCAAGAAATCTCTGGACATAGACTTTAGACATCACTGAATGCACATGGTCCTTAGACTGCTTTCTTTCCTGTTGATTCTGCATGTAAACTGGTATTCCTTGTACCTCCCCAATTATGGCCATTGCATGCCAGATTCAGTGTCTCACTTCCTCTTGCCACCCCTGTCTTTGCCTCTACCCCTTCCTGGACAGGTTGGACAATCACGTGAAACTAAGATAACATCCCTCGAAGAAATTGATGCAAGAAAGAAACTTCCTGCTAGTTTTTTTTTCTCCTATCCAAAAGATATGTGGTTAATCTTGCACCGGGGTGCTCTATAATAAATCACTTTTGTAGCTCATGGGGCTGGAGGAATTTTTCTTTCCTAAGTGTGGTGATCAATGCTATAAAAGCCATCTCCAAACTCAGTTTCAGTAGACAGTACGCACTCAGGGGCTGAGCTTTATTTTTTCCAGCTATGTTGGGAGGACACATTATCTGCCTACCCTCTCTTTCTTTGGATTTTTGCATTTATCCCACTTCCTGCTGCAAATGAGCTCAGCAGACCCTGTGTTTAGACACTTGGAAGAGAGTCATCTGATATATCTGAAAAATCCATCAGGCCTAGGTCATCAAAAAGGAGGCTTCAGGTGTTACTTCTTGCAACTTGCAGGCATCATTAATTGTACTGAGATCCCCAGGCTGCATGAAAAAGGAGATCCCCTTACATCTCACATGAGGGCTTTTGGCTGTGTAGAGAAAGCACCCTCTTTCCCTCACTACAGAGCTGTGATCAGTTCTCAGCATGCAAACACCAAAGAATGTAGAAATTTAGTGGGAACCACAAAGTTTTAGAGTCTAAAACTTATGTGCAAAGATTCCAGCAGCAGACTTGTTTGCCTGGAGGGATTGTTGGATGGCTTAATTATAACTTCTGAGTCTCTAGTGAGTTCTCATACCTCCAATGATCTAAGCCCACTGTTGAATCCCAAGCCTTTCTATAGTAGACTTGTCTTGTTCAGCTTTTATTGTTTCCATGGTATCCTGAGTGAAGCTCTAAATGAAGTGGTGGCTGAAGAAGCTGACTCAGGGGCTGTATGTCCAGATTTCCTTACTTTGGAGATAGCTTCATTTGAAGCCATCAAATAATACACCAGGGGCAAACTGTCTAACTTTACATTTTACTTGTTTAGTTACAATTTTCTCATTGATAAGCAATGGTTATAATTGTGACCATATGGGCATGTTTTGGGAAATAAAAGAGAAAGTCTCTCTCTCTCTCTCTCTCCCTCTCTCTCTCTCTCTCCACTTGTCCTCTTCCTCCTTCTCTCACTCTCTCTTCTCCACCTCTTAGATCCTGGTTTGCTTTTAAAATGTTCATTGAATAAAAGACTCATTGAAGCTATGGAAAGCATATAGATAGGTGATGAAGGACAGGTGTGTGGTATGACTTGACAATGCCATTGTCTTGGATAGTGCAGACTTGAAAAGTTTGAGCAGACAAAGACCATCCAGGATTGAATGTGTAAAGTGATTTTCTCTACTCTTGAAATAATTTTGGCCCTGTAGTTTGTGATAACTTAGTGTTGTGATCATGTACACTGTGTTTGTGTGTATAGACTGTATGCAAACGTTCATGTGTGGATATATGTGATATTTAACATCCCAGAACCTATATATTCTGAGCTTCCTGGATGCTATGCAACTTAACTCTATTTTTCCATTGTCCTGAAATAGTACAAGGGTGGTGAGAACCAACAGTGATGAATGCTTTCTAAAATCTCAGAAAAGAAAGAAAATCAAAAGGCAAACACTAAACAAACACCAAATATCGTATTCTTTTCCTCTTATGGCTTACATGCTTGTGGAAGAGAGATTTTTTTCCTGAGGAGCCTTCCCCTAACCATAATTTCAAAGACCATTCAATTTATTTATTTACAAAACAAAGAACGTTAGAGACAACCATGAAATTCTTTTCTCATACCCTTCATGTGATCTCCCCTCCCCTAGATATATGCTCCAACATCACTTCGGTATGCATTACTGCAACCCTTGTCTCTATGTTTACAAGATGTAGCCACAAATAATATATGTAGCCATTATTTTTACTAATTTATATATTGATTTCACATTGCCTATTGGCAACTTGTTTCCCTTTGCTTTGACATGCAAAATTGCATTTGGGGGGCTCTGGCTCTGTCTTGACACATAGATTTAATTAACTCCTTTTGGATTTCCTTAAGTAGCCAGGTGAGTGAAAAAAATTCCAAGTTTGTTTGCCTGTTGTCTGTTGAAGGACATAAAAGTTGTTCCCATTTTTTCTCTGTGGCCAACTATGCTACAGTGAATGTTCTGGGTTCCTTAGTGCTTATGGGAGGCACTTCTTTGAAGTGGAATTCTAAGTCATTGGTATGCACATTTTAAATCTGTGTGCAGCCCAACTGCACTCCAAAGTGATGGTACTAGTTTACACTCCCACCAGCAGAGCCTGAGAGTTCAGTTTCTCTAACAGTTGCTATTTACACTCCTCAATGTGTGTCAGATTGCTGTGAAATGCTGTTTCACTGTTATTTTGATTTGCGTATTCTCTTTTACCAGTCAAGTTAATAATCATTTCAGATGCTCATGGGCACTTGTGAAGTGCCTGTTTCCACCCTCTGCCAACTCTTAAGTTACATTTTTGGCTTGTTTAATTCTGGATTCTAATCTATGTTGGTTTTATACACTGCACATATTTTTTGATGTCTCTTTTGCGTGCAGAATATTTAAATTTTGATATAACATAGGTTGATTAATGTTTT